>VYZS01033373.1:10194-31598 GCA_013400695.1 Neodrepanis coruscans
GGAACCTCAGTTAGACTCAAAGTCATTCTGCTTTAATAAAGCTTATTCTGTTTATGAAGTTTGATTTCCTCTAAAGTTTCAGCCTCATATAAAGTATCTCAAAATTAACATTTAAATGCAGTTAAAGCCATGACAGAAATACACCATACCAATGCCAACAGCTTTTACTGGAAAGCATTTACCTGTTTTAAGACTCTGATGTTTTCATGGTTTGCACTGTGTTCATAAAATTATTTTGCAATCTTTAAAAATTTAATTTCCTATTTCACTTATGTGACAGTGGGCAGAAAAAAAATCTGTTATCAGAGATTATAAAAGACCTAGATTTCATTGGCGAGGCTGGTGATGTGATCATTTACTGATTTCACTTGGCTGCATGCATGTAACTAAAAGCAGAATTTGACAATCTGTCCCTTGCAGTGAGAATGTGCAGACATACCAAATGTCATAAATGCTCCCAGCTGGAACTGAGACCTATGCTTTTCTCACAGGGACAACACATAGATTGGGAAGTTTGTCCTTAGTTCAGAGCTGGGTGGCCTAATTCCTTCTGTTTTTGGTTTCAGACTAAAATTAATGTGTACATCTGGGTCGTAAGTGCCGAGAAATTTTGGCTTAGAGTGGAAAAGATTACAACAAGCCCAGTGTTAGTGGTATAGGAGGAGCTGACAGCTTCGTGTACTCCCACTGAGTGATTGCTTGGCCTTTCCTAAGAAAAGACTTTCAGCAGGCAGCCTTGGCAGCAGAGAAGATGAGTAGATGACTGCAAGCCTGAGACATACTGGAAATGGGCAAAGTTGATGACCATCTGGGATGTGAAACTTTGCTGCGTTTGTGTAACGTTGCAAATCTGATCTTGCTTACATTTATACTGCTTTATTCAACTTTTCAGAATTCAAGTAGATGAAGGATAAAGACATTCAAACAAATATTTCTGGTACAGACTACCTCTGCACGATGGAATTCTGCTTCCACGTCCTCTTATCAGTAGTAATGAAAGTTCATAATTTCAATGACCGTACCAAGTATTTCCACAGAAAATGCAAAATGTCTTTTCCTCAACAGTACGTTCAAGTTACCAATTAAAAGAAAATGCAAAGCTCCTGCATTGCCAGAGCTGTTACTTGACCCCAGCCAGTGAATTCTCTTTGCTTATGCAGTACTGTGGGTGACTTTCTAGACTCCCCTTGAAGGAAGCAGCTTCAGTTTCAGTTAAGGAGTGGAAGGGCTGGAAGGTGGCAAGAAAGAGTGACAAGAAAAGAAATTACATGCATTGGTAGTTCATGTTTGGTGAATAATGGTTTGGCATTAAGCTTAGGTTTCTGCATACTTAGAGAATCTGTGAGATGTCTCCAGTCCAAGCACTGTGGGTGGTTCAGGAGCATGAACTGGCTTGTTCTGTCAAAACAAGGAATTCTGAGTCTCTTTTGAAAAGCAGAAACTGTTGGAAAAAAAAAAAAAAGTCAGTGAATCTCCTGCCACAGAGGGAGGCACTGGGTCTGCTCCTGACACACAGCAGGAAATGCTACCTTGGGTATTATATTTTCTTTCTCAGCCAACATTCCTAGTTAAGGGTTTCATCTACCTTCAGTTTCACAGATGACAGATATCAAAACACTTTGTATTGAATTTGAAAATTTGAGCATTTGGGGGTCTATAAAGCCGTCTTGTCCCTGAAGATCACAATGCCTGTGAATAAGCCAATCCAAGATGGCAATTAAGTAGCAGCTGAAGACTGTGCCAAAGTCGACATATTGTAATTCCTGGCACCTCTTCATTTAAGCTCAGACTTTGTCTGGAGAGGATGGAGCTGTTTGCATAGCAAAGGCAGAGGCTGAACTACCTTTCCCCCTACTTTGAAGACATTAGGCAAGAATCATGGTCTATCATAGCTCTTCAGTATGATTCCATGTTATCCCCTATTTAGTTGGATTGCACAGTTTGGCCCTGGATCTGAATTGCAGATTACCAATGAAAACACAAGTTGTTATGGAAGTCTCTTGATAAGATTTTGTCTATACACTAGGAGCAGCTTCTCAGAATCTTTAAATTAAATTAAATAGCACATTAACTTTTGCACCAATATCTAAGCTCTAGTCTTAGTCAGTCATCAACTCTGACAGCAGTAAATCCAGTGTAAGTAGAAAATACCATTAACTTTGAGTAATTTACATAATAATTACATTACCCAGATGAGTATTTTTTCCAAAAGGAGGTTGCAGATGCATTTCTGACTCTTTATTCTTTGCAGTAAATTGGAAAGTCTGCACGCAATAATATTGGAAGAGATTTGCAAAGTGTTATTAAAATGATACTAGTGTCAAAAGAGTGTTCCATAAAAACACATGTACTAAAACTTCAGCATTAATTAAATCATCCTTGTGTTTTGGCAATGCTGGGAATCTGGCTCAGTCATTGCTCTGGTGATTCATTAGTGCTAATTAATGCTTTTTCCAGGCTAGTAACAAACTAAAGAGAGACTGTTTGTCCCTACTGATCATTCCACAGTTACAGTAATGGTTTGATTTATGTATCTGACACTTAATGCTGCGTTTCATTCATTTCTGAACAAGTTTCAAAGGAACTGAGAGTGCTTATGTGAAAGTTTAAAACAAGGAAACAAATAGAAGTGTTTCCTATGAGTACTGCTAAGCAACAATGCCGGGTTTCCTGGAGCTTCTCATCCAACCTGCTCTGCCCCTTCTTCACTAAGACACAAACAATGCCAGCATTCTCCCAGCAGGACCTTCAGTATTGTCCCAGTGGATCTTTCACACTCTCTTCCCTATTCAAAAGAGGCTCAGTGGGCTGGCAGCCACTTTTGCCACAGCAGGCTCAGAGCTCCCGGCCACAGGCAAGGCTGACCAGCTGACTGTGGGCTCCCCACATGGACCTGCCTGTCCCCTCAGCGGGGCCACCAGCCCCAGTTGCACATCCCAGTTCTGCTGCCAGTTTTCCCAGAAACCCCTCACAACCTCAAACAGACAGTTCAACTCGAGGGCAGAACTGTATCTTCAGACCTACACTGAGAACCTGAATTTCAATATTATTCTGCTCTCAGATCTATAAGGAAGGTTTTGACTCCAATATTTTGCTCTCTCTACAGGCATAAAACTGCGTATGCCAGCAGTAGCATAAAAAGTGTAAATGCTGCAAAAATATGTTGCCATTTCCTCTCTCTCTGCTCCCCAGTTTAGAAATTTGGCTGGAGGCATTCACTGCAGTTTGGAATTTTCTTTTAATATAGTTTTTCTGTAACTGTTTTCTTTTACATTTTTTAAACATTTTTAGAGCTCAGGAAATGTTTTAGAAGGGGAGTCTGGAAACAGAAGCACTTTACTCACCCATAGATCAAGAATACGGTGAGCAGTGCCCTTTGCTGCCAATGAGCTTCGGTCGTCAGATGAAGTGATCTTCTCGGTGGCTGAGAAAATATTTTGAGTTTCATGCACATTCAGGTCTTGGCCACTTTTTGGCTGAGCAGGGACAATTCAAGTGTTGTGGATCTCTTTCCATTAAGTACAAGGCTGACATCACCAATGCATTTCCCATATGACAGCAAAGAGTTTCCAGATGGAAACAACTTTCCAAATGCTGCTGACTGGCCATGAACTATAGTAGTGATGCAGAGGTCTCTGAACATTTGAATCGGAGAAAATTGCTATTGTAAAAATAAATTAATAATGACCAAAAAAAACCCCCAAACCACCACCAACAACCATCACAACAACCACCACACTAAAACACCTGGATCAGCATGTATGTGGTGGGGAAGGAGGAGCACCACATTAGTTTTCTAAAATCTGCTCATGGTACAACACGTATAAGATCAAACAGATCCCCTCTGATGGAAACAACACACCACTATCACCTTCTAAGAAAGACAACAAACATTTAAATTTAGAAAACCACTTGTGCTCTTTATATGTTAATGATGAAATTACCAGCTTCTAATACATTATATACATATGTGGACTAATAATAAAATTACTTTTTCAAATCCCAAATTAGTACCATTTGCAATTATAAGGCATTTGAATTAGATATAACTTAAAGTCCAACAAGAGGGAACAAACGGGAGGAATTAGATCTCTGTATGTAGTTACAGCACTGCAGCCTCCCTAGGGTCACAGAGAAGTTGTGGGATAGCTCCCAAGACTAGAGAGCTGCAGTGGATCAATCCACTCCAAACATACAAAGGGCAAGATGATTTTGAGAAACCAACATTGATATATGAATGGGAAATCACATATGATCATTGGTGGGTGAGGGGAAAGCAGTAGATTCTGCCTGTCTTCACTTTGGCAAGGCTTTCAACACCATCTTCATCACAGACAAATCAATAAAATACATAAATATGTATCTTACTGATTATAAATAAAAACTAGATAAATGGACAGTAAGGTGTGCAGAAAACCTGCTAAATTATTGGGCGTAGCTAGGAAATCAGCTGGGGGTTGGTCACTGATTTTGCGCTCAGGAGTTGATATCAGGTCCAAATTTGACATTTTCAGTAATGATCTGGCCAACAAGACAGAGCGCAACCTCAGCAAGTCTGCAGACAAAGCAAAACTGGGAGGAATGGTGGATACACCAGATGGTTGTGCTGCCATTCTGAGGGACCTCATCAGGCTGAAGAAATCAGCAACAGAAATAGTACAAATATCAACAAAGAGAAAGTCCTGCACCTGGGAAGGAATAACTACAGAGGTGCCTTCCAATCTCAGTCAGTCTTTAGTTTTGTGATTTTGTGTTATTTGATTCTGGTCAGAATAAAAAACACCTGTTCACTGCATCATTAAGGGGCAAAAAAATTTCCAGGGATTACTACTTTAGGAGACCTTGTGTTTTAATAATTTTAGAGCAATAACATACAGATTTTTCTTTTACAACTTGACACATTTTAAAATAAGACAATAAACTAACTTATTTTTCATTGCAAGTGAACTGTAATCTCACCATTATACCAGCTGCCATTATGCTTTCACTTTAGAAAAATTATTCAAATTAGATTTAGAGCTATGCTATTAGTCTATCTATCTGAGCTGATTCTTGAACTAATGATAAATTAGAGGGCATTCCATATGAGGAAGTGTCACATTTTGGAAACAACATAAATCTACATACCAAAGACTGAGAAAATGAAACAGTCCCTGACACATTCTCAACAATATTGCTATTAAATCTGCTGAGCATGAAAAATGCAGTTTCAAATAATTATGTATTTATTTCTACAGAAGTCCTTCTTTGATTTCAGCTGCTGTAATTTTTCTGCTTCTCCAACCAGTTTGATTAGAGTTTATAAGCTGTAATTCCACATAAATCAATGCCTTCGCAGTGTTGTAAAATTGGTTTGAAAGCAGAGCCTGATGCAGAATGCTCCAAAATTGTGCTTCCCTGTGCAGCACAATGCAGCTGCCACATCCCACTGTAAAGGCTTTCTGTTGGGTATAAGGGACATTGGTACACTGAAATTAAACCGAGTTTTGAAGACAAACATGCATACATATATGTGGCCAGTATTCCAGATTTATACTACTGAAACTTAGATGAAAACCATTAACTGCTACACAGTAACTTTTACATGTTTGCTCATGGCTTCCAAGGAACTTTGAAAAATGACCAGTTACAATAGAGCTACTAGGAACTATATTTGTGTGGTATTGCTCTTTCAAGCTTTAGTTAAATGCAACAAAAACAGAGGATGGGGAGGATGCATTCCAGACCACTTGTTTTGTGAGCATGTTTAGCACTTCTATAGTAAATATGTCAGAAATACAATACTGTTCAGAGTAGATGTACAAAAACTGTAACTTGCATGTGAGGACAATGCAGGGTTAAGAAGAGGGAACATATTCACTGTACAAACATTAGGAAACTGATAGCTCAGCATGTATGTTTTCATGCCAACTTCAAGGTTGGTCTAAAAGCTCAAAGTTTGTAACTGTTTTTATTTGCAAAATAGCATGCAGAACTAGAAAACTGAGCTTAAGCTAGATTATTGTTCATAGTCATAAATCTAAAGCTCATTTGCACAACAACAAAAAATTATTGGCATATATTTAGACCATGCATGACCTTGCTGAATCAACTTGGCATTCTGAAGAACAACAAAATAAAACCAGATGACAGATTCTTGTTTTCAGTCTCTACAGATGCATCTCACAGCATGTGAAGAAGAATAATTGCAGTGGGTATGAGGGAACTCCTCTCATCCCCCATGGGCTTTAGGTGACATTTACCTAAGTTTTTAAACATTCCTGAAGCCTTTCAGGTGGGTCCTGAATGGGGCCTTCAGCACAGATAATGAGGTTTATTAAAAATCCATGGCAGAACAGACTGTTCAATTAGTAAATAAAATGTCCTCACACAAGTAAATCTCCTGAGGAAGTACATGTAGTAAAGCTAATTTTCTGAGCTTTTCTGGAATTGTTACAGCACGAACCCCTCAGAGAAAATTTTGCAATAAAGGTTTTCTTGTGGTCTTCCCACCATGTACATTGGGGAGATCCATGGGAAAACCTAGTCCCAGCTCTGCGTGCCTCTCGTTCTTCTGCACTTTTCTTTGCATACAAATAGGCAACAAAACCATGACAGAAGCATCTGAGGTTGGATATGGGAAAATGAAATGCTGTCAATCAGGAAGCAAAATTGGAGTTTCTCTTGTTTTTCTGCACTTTCCACTAGTATTGTGTAAAGACATGGAACGTAAAGTGGCTGTTCCCAACCCCAAAGCCTGCTCTGACCATGTTTCTATCCACCAGAGAGATCTTGAGTTACATGACACAGTCGCTGTAGACTTTTGGTAAGATGACTGAAGAGCGCCCCACTCACTTTGCTGGAAGGATCATATTGTTCTAGCTTGCTGTAGAAACCAGAGCCCCCAGAACCACAGACTGTGCAGCCTGAGAGGGAACCTGCAACACATTCCATCTTTCTTTCATTCACAAATGTTCATTATACTAATGAAAGTGGTAAAAAACAGCACGTGGAAGCAACATAGCCACCTCCCTGAATTTGTCTCCTCTTAATTGAAGTAGAAATTGGCAGCACAAGTCTTGTGTCTGAGAATCTTCAGAGACTATAACAATATAGATGGGATGCCAGGAAAAGCTGAAAAAAGGGAAAGAGAAGCATTACCTGCTGAAAGAATAACAAACTTTTTTCACACACAGAAAACATGATTTCACGATCTTGAATGTAATCCTAACACTTGTTTCTGCAATAGATAATAATACAAGTATATTTGCAAATGAGCACTTGTCCCTCTCTAATTGCATCCTGTGTTCATTACCTACACTTTACGTAAGTTAAATGCTACTTTTTTTTTTTGGCTTTTCATCCAGAATAATGTTTTTATTAATCAAAGTTCACACTTCACAATGCTGTCCTGCCAACACTACCACAAAACTGACATTGAGCGCAACCATGAACAAGATGTTGGCTGCAGTTCTCATATCATTAGCATGTATTTCCCTAATATCCCATGTTAATATGGTGTATATGACTAGACAAACTAAGACAGGAGCAGAATTTTCATATTTCATTTCAACACACTGTATTCTGGGTGTTGACATTTTGGCACAACACAACTCAGGCTGTAGCTCAGCAAAAAGTATAATTTGCTTTGTGAGAATCTTGTGTACAAGTTGTCAATTGAAAATTCTTGCTCTATGGTTGGTTGAGCCAGGTGAAATGTCAATGTATGTTCCTGACACTCCCTGGGAGAAAGGAAGTAAGGAAACAGGTTTTTAAGAATTTGCAAGACTGAGACCTGAGGCTTGAACCAAGATGGTACTTCAGTTATTTCATAGGTGGGACAGGTTCAGGAAAAATTAAGAATCCTATGTATCCCAGGTGAGACACTGGAACAGTTGTCTAGTGAGGTTGTGGATGTTCACACCTTCACAGTGTTCAAGGCCAGGTTGGATAAACAAACAACTTGGTCTAGTGGGAGGTGTCACTGCCGATTGCAGGGGAGGAAGGAATGCATTACCTTTAAGGTCCATTACAAGTCCTTAAGGTTATATGATTCTATGTATTAGAATACAAAGTTGTTTTTTTTCTGAAACAGAACTTTCTGAGGTTCCAAAGTACTTGATTTTATTCTCTTTTATTTCTTCCTTTNTCAAGTTTCACATTCTTTACTGTGCATAATAACAAGGCACAGCATTTTGTTTACTGGAATGAACTGCTGCTGTTTTGGTTTACTCTAAGGAAAAATAGAAACCTAACAAAAACCCCTTAAACCTCCTAAAGACAGTGAAAAAGGCATGGAAAAGTAATAGTAATTGCTCTGGTCTTGTGAGAGCTTTGCTAAAGACAGATACCAGTTTGCAAAATCTAGATGAATGCCTTTCAGTTGTTTGTTCTGTTTCATAACCTTTGTTTTTTCCTCTTACACTCCAGGAATACAGTCCGATTTTAAACCTCCTTGGGAGGACAAACTCCTAGAATAAATTGCTTCCTAAATTCTTTCTTACTGATTGTTGAATACTTTCTTTGCTGACTTGCTGCCTTTTTAAATGTTGAAGCACTATATTAGAAATTAGGAGGGAATTCCTGGTTGTGAGGGTGGTGAGGCACTGGCACAGGTTTCCCAAAGAAGCTGTAGATGCCCCGTCCCTGGAAGTGTTCAAGGCCAGGTTGGATAAACAAACAACTTGGTCTAGTGGGAGGTGTCACTGCCGATTGCAGGGGAGGAAGGAATGCATTACCTTTAAGGTCCATTACAAGTCCTTAAGGTTATATGATTCTATGTATTAGAATACAAAGTTGTTTTTTTTCTGAAACAGAACTTTCTGAGGTTCCAAAGTACTTGATTTTATTCTCTTTTATTTCTTCCTTTCTTTTTTTTTCTTTTTTTTTCTTTTTTTTTTTCCCTATTTAGCACAGGAGTGGGAGCACAGGTCAAAGCTGAGGAAGATAGGAAGATGATTTTTTTATATTTCTAACATGATTAGTCTGAGTGTGTGAGAACTCTTGGAACTCCCAGGATTCAGTTTGGTAGAGGGTTGATTCTTCTCAGTAACTCTACCAGGTTTTTCCCTGGAATTTGCGCTGTTTTAGACAGCCATCATTGCTCTTCCTTCAAAATAATGGTTTTTGTTTCAATGCCACAGGCTGTGACAGAGAAACTGGCTTCTCACTTCCAGTGAAGTTTTATTGAGGTATATTTGACCCATAGGTGTCAAATAATCTAGGTCAGTATCAGATGCACATGTGAACTCTTGTGTGGTTTTCCGAATTAAAACCATGTTACTAGCTTCCAGCATTTTTATCTTCACAAACTGAGAACTGACAAATGCACACAACTCTGGCTGACTGAAGTTACTGAGGAATGAGGGTTATTTGAAACATTATAAAAGGGAAAAAAAATAATGTGAACTCTACATTTAAAGCTCTGGTTTCTGCTTCATTTCTGATTGATTTTTATTCAATATAATGATTCCCCAGATAAACTGCAAGGTGACTGACCCCATCTTTTAAAGTATGGCCATCTATGTGTGGCCCATATGACTGGGCTTCTCAAATGCAAACGGTATGAGCAGCACTATGTCACTATTTATTTACTCACATTATGAGGTATACCTCTCACTTTATATTTGAGTCTACTCTCACTCTTATAAACAAGATGATATTTTATTAATAGGAGGCATCACAGAATTTTTGGCAATAGAGACTTAGGCTGTGAGCCCGGCCTACTTTGAAGATCAAAGAATGAGCATAGTCTGACTATCTCCAGAGCCCGGTGAATAGACGTCCTATTACTCAAAAAATGAACGTCAAATGAGGTCAGATTCATACTGCAGAAACTGACAGGTCCATTTGAATTACAGAACTTAAAGAAAATCAGCAAGTAGAAAGATGCAGAGATGCATCTTTCTTCCACAACTGCTGGTAGACCTTGTTTTGATCTTAATTCGGGGTTTACTCTCAGCTTTCTATAGAAATCTTGGTGTATACTGTGGCATGGATTAGAACTCTGTCAACTTTCTGATGGAAGTATGACATCGAGTCCTATACATGCAATATTAGGACTTTCAGTTTGTCCCCTAACTCAAATGCTTAAAGAGGCATTAAAAAAGCTGAAATTGCTCCTGCAAACCTTGTCTTGAGAAATCCTTCACTAAAGGAGAATTTCCAAGGAGTATAGCAATTCTACATCTAGATTCTCCCACCACTGTCACTGCAGGGATAACAGCGATGGGATAGCAAAATAAGCAGTGATCTATTAATCCTCCAGCTAGTACAGTCACAGCAACTGGATATCGTCTCACCCAATTTGGCCACCTAAATTTCAGGTATGCAATCTAAGTGAGTCATTCCCCCTCTGGTCTACTGGGCCCAGCTAATTCCATACAAATACAGTTTTGTAAGAGTGCCTACCTTCCTTCCTTGACTACAGACAGACTTTAAATGAGCATTGCTGAAGAAAGACAAGACAGACCCAACACCTACGGACCATGATTCACTGATATGATTCAGACCAGCCCTTCAGAGATTTCAGGGAGAAGAGTTGTTACAACCTTACACATCAGTGCATTTTTCACACTGATACATTTAACTGATTCATTGGACATATCTGACCCCTCTTATCCTACAGGATCCAGCATTCAAAGTGGCTGCCCACTCGCCCACCAACAGAGAGATCATACCCACACAACATCAGTGATTTCACTTGCTGAAGATCCTATCCAGCTTCAGTTGCTTAATCTCAAAGAAGCCATGACAAATATAATAAAAAAAACCCCATCTGTAATAAATTACAACTGCAACAGTAACTGAAGTTCTGCTCAGACACCAGTCTTCTTGTCACTGTTAGGTATTGAAAACACAGCACAAAGGGTTATACATGAGATTTCTGTAATACTTTAAATCCTTGCATTCAGTCTCTAAAATTCTGCAGATTTTCCCATATATTCCATGAATAATATTTAAAAATATATTTTAATGGCAGCACATGATAAACCCTTCTAAAGGATCCTTAATTATCTATAAGATCAATTGTTCCATTTTTTAAAATTAAAACAGAATTTATTAATTCAAACTGTATTTATGTTCTCCTTTTCCCCTTCAAGTTTTCTTCTTATGGCACCCTTTTTTTCTGAGCCAAATTAAAACACCATTTTTGTTAAGGCAGTATGTAAAAAAACAACCAGCTTTTCTTCCTTCTCCTCTTCTTCCATCAGCCCCAATGAATTTTAATTTCTTTCTTTGGGAAATGAAGGATGTTGCTAAGTAGTTTAAAATTGCTTTTTTGAAGGATTTCAAGTAGCATCTTTTAAACCAAAGCACCCTCTCATGGGCTTTAGAATTCAAGTGGGACATCCAACAAGCACTAATTTTTCTTTTTCTGTTTTTGGTGGGGTTTTGTTTTGTTTTTTGCTACATTTCAATAAGTTCTTTTTATGTCATCTGTGTGCTCTAGAAGATGTCAGAAGCACTCTCTATTACAGTGTACAGGGAAAGCCTGCAAGTTTTCCAGAAGTATTCTGTTGAAAACACAGGTAAACTTAATTTGACCCCTATCAGACCCCTACCACATCCCTACCAGAAGGGATCTTCTATTTTCTTACACTGGAAATCAGTAATAATTAACGATCAGATTTGTCTTTGATTTCTGTTAGCTTTGACTTACTGATCAGCCTAGTTCATAGAAGAGATGAATCTTCTGGACTCTGGCTTTGTGATGACAGTTTAGCCTAAATGAGTGGGCTGGTAAGTCAGATTCTCAGAACTCTTTTAGCACAGGTATTTCTTGGGTTAGTTCCATAAGTCTCTGATAAGTATAGCATAGCATTTAGGTAACTACATTTAAAAAAAAAAATCCTGAAAATTATACTCTATTTGAGGAATATCAGAACAGGACCCTGAAAAACTTATAGCTTTTTGGCTTAATAGTCCTATGGCATAATTCCTAGAGGGTGATTTATAACAGGACTGTACCATTGTACAAAATGGTTCATTTCCCATCCCCTTGTTACTTGTTCCCACTCTAATCCCAGGAGAAAAGCTTTGCCTGCAATTTTCTGAGGCCTCTTTTCAGCTGAGAAAAGGGAAGTTTTTGATGAAGAGGCAGAAATGGATTTTTTACCTATTATTTTAATCTTTTACTTCCTTGACTGTGCAGGACCATCGACAAGCCTAATCTTGATCTTTTGTTTGTGTGCATGCACCATTGCCTTCTATTGCCCAGGACCAGAGCCCTGTGATGGCTCCTTCCCAAGCTCATCATCTGGAAGGCACTACAGTGGTATAAGAACAGACTCCTCATTACAACTTCCTGGCCTACTCTCACCCTTAGGAAAGAGCCACAGATTTGCTGTAACACTAAATTAATTACAGCTGCCTCTCCAGAAATCTGTGTGTCCCATTTGGACAATCACTTCAAGGTCCATCATCCAAAATATGCGATCAACCTGGGTTCTCTAAGTAGGGTGGGAAAGCAACCGTATTTCTGCTGTCTTTCCTGTTGCTGACCTGTAGCAGAGCACCCTTGGGGAAAGCCAGGAGGACAGACTGGTGTCTAAGCCACATGCTGCTGGGGCAATTTACTTATAATTAAGACCCCAAGAGATCTTGCCCACACAAACTCTTACAAAGCCTTTTTTTCCTTGATACCTTGAACTCGGCAAAGAGGGCATGCTACAAGTGTTTTCCCCAAGAGAACTTGTTTTAATTTAGTGAGAAACATTTTGGCAAATGATTTTAAGGATAACATACAACCAAAGCAGAATATTCCATCAAAAGCACCCAGTAAAGAAAGACACAGTCCACAAAAGCAGCCAGCAAACAAAGTAGTCAGTAACCCCTTGGTTTTAAATTACTCAGAAGAGAAGGAATAGAAAAGAAAGGAAAAAGAGATTAAAAGAGTAAAGAAAGAAGATATTAGAATAAGAAAATTAGATAGCTACTGACAAAGGATCCTGTGGAGGTCACATGGCAGTGCCAGGTCCTCAGAGGAAAAGATCAAAATGGAGCTCATGCACTGTTATATTTACAGGTTTTGGCTACCACGGCCACCCCTCCCAGGCAGGCCATTCAGACCACTGACCACTCAGTGCCCTCCAGGCAAGAGTGAGGCATGATGCAGGCAATCAAAGGCTCCAAGGGGCCTGGTGTGAGCAGGCTACCAGGCAGATTTCATTTGATTGACATCTGAACCACTTGGCTCCCAAGCCATGTGCACTCCAGTCTGCTATTTTGGACTATGTACGTCCTGATCCTGCCATGAGGCTGCAGGGCTGACCATGGCCCCTATCCCCACACACACACACACAGACAAGATGGGTGGTCCAACACAATAATTAAACAATGTAGTGAGATACAAATCCAGTCTCTCAAAACCAGAAAACAAAGAATAACACTACTAAAAACAGTATTTTCCTGACCATTTCTGATGGCAAGGACAGATACTGAGCTCAGGAACTAGCATCCCAGTAACTTGTGGGAGCCCTGATCACATACAGGATGGCCATCAAGGACAGCCAGCTCCAGCCTTTGAAAATGTTCAGAATATGGAAGACCAAGAGAGGGAAGATGCTCTGTAGTGAGAAAGACCTAGCAAAAGACAAGCCAGAAAAGCTTGACTTAGTGATTTTACAGTCTAGTAAGGCGCTTTTAGCTTTCCTTTGGCAAATGAGCATTGATTTGCTACTTCATGATAGATGACCAAACACAGAATTAAAAATTGGTGCTATGTCATGTAACTATAGCTCAAGCCCCTCTTTAAAAGTCAATTGGTGCATCATTTAAATCAGTGTAAGAGGCCACTGGAAAAGATTTACACAGCTTCCATCGAAAATGAAAGTACCTGTTCATAGTTGTGTATTCAAACAGAGAGCATAGCGTAAATAAATAGCACCATTCTGTACTTAACATCACAATGCATGTGAAATAAGGCAAAACCTAATGCATAAAATCATATTGGATCTCAGGAGGGAGAGAACAGCAATTTTTTCATTGAAATGTCCATTGTTCTAAGCTGTTAACACTGGGTGTTATGGTCCTCCAATAAAGAAAGGTCTTCCTAATTGTCTACAGAAGAGAAATACAGTATTATAGGAAACATTTGGTAATTTGATGTAACCTGGTTTCTTCTATACAAGTTGTAACTGTTTACTGATAGTTGTCATGCTGTTCTTGAAGTATTTTTTACTTTTAATTTCTCATTAGGGAGGTTAAAATGAACGTCAGTTTTTGTGCTTCATTATGAACTTTTTGTCATCCCTTTCTGAGAAGTGACAGTAGAAATTTCTGCCTTTGATCTCCTGCTTTTCTTAGTTCTCTTCCCACCCAATCACTAGGAAATGATGCAAGGAGAAGAGGACAAGGACCCAGCCACCTCTTCAATCCATTCTGCTCTCTGACAGAGATGATTTGAAGGATGATTTGTTTCACTGCATGAGTATAGCAGCACAGCCTGAGGTCCACTGAAATAAACACTTTTTGCTTCTGATTTAAACCCCAGTAAAAGAGCATTTGCTGTCCCCAGCACAGAGGTTTCCCTCAGGCACAGCACAAAAGCCAAGCAAGAAGGGAGGATTATCTTTTGTGGTTCCCTCTCTCTTGCACAACTCTGTCTGAAGCTGATGTAAAAAAGTTCTCAGAAAACCTTTACAGAACAGAGAGAGGACTGTACAAATATTGTAAGCTTTAAAACTGGTTTATGGGCAGGAAACAGAAGGCATGAGTAAGGGTGAAGAGTTCAATATAGGGAGAGGTAGCAAGTCATATGCTCAAAAAGTCAGTATACCATACATATGAATGATCCTTTGGAGTGTGAGAGTTTTACTTCAAAACTGCTCTTACTGATAACACAGTGGCTGAGGGTGGGATGAAAAGAAGTAACATGAACCAAGCCAGATAGACAGGGAGGGCAGAAAGGGAATGGAGACACAGAGCAGAGGGAATGAACCTCTCACTTGGAAAGTGGCAAAGGCATTTTAATGCAGTGAATAAAAGTGAAAAGTAAGTGTAGGATTTTTCTTTGCTCTCCTCAAAAAATGATGGGTCTGATTATTGGCTCAAATCACGATCACAGCTCCAAAATAAAGCCACAAGGGCTGAAAAGGTGTCGTTTAAAACAAAGTAATTCTAGACAGAAATTAAATTTCCACCAACTTGAGTGAAAATACAAAATGCTAAGCAAATGACATTCTGGCTTGGGTTTTTCTCCCCAGTAGATATGAAGAAGCTTACCAGTCTTTATGGTACTCGAAGTCATCTATTTCTTACATAAAATTCATGAACATAGGGTGTAGAGAATCCAGCAGTTAAAAAGTGCTTCAAGAGTTAACAGGAAGAGTTTTGGAAATGTCATACGAGAATGCTATGACTTTATAAAAATAAAAGCTGTTAAAATCATATTTTAGAATCTAATATTTTTATTTCATAATATAGCAAAAACTGCAAAGAACATTTGTCCTTGGTCTAACAGTTAAAACATAGTCATGTAGTCATTCACCTAATAGGGCAGATTTTACATCCACAATTAAAAAAAAAAAAAAAGAGGGTTGAATTATAAAAAATATTTACAGTTTTATACTGCCATCTTATTACAAAATTTTATTGCTTGGTAAAAACAGCAAAACACTACATACCTACCTTACTGTAGGCTCTTTTATACAGTTCTCTTCTGGCTGATCATCAGCAATATATTAAAACACCAATTAAAACATTAAAATTACAATCAATTTCTGAAAAATTACTTTTCTCATTCGTTTCAGAAGCACAAAATTCACTTCAGAAGCTTGCAACTTGTCTTGCCTCTGATGTTTTTTTGTTCTCAGTGCTTCAAGAAGTACTTTCCTACTAGAGTAATGGAGATAGAAGTATTAATTTTTACTCCTGAAACACAAGGTTCCCACTTCAAGCTTTTACATCACAGGGAGAAATGTTCACTTACATTTTTCTATCAGTATTTCACCCCAGACTCTGAGCAAAAGGGAATGAAATGAATCTCCTTTCTTACTTGGTTGTTTGAGATCTTTCATTTAGTCATCTAAAAACCATTCAGAGGTGTGTGTTGTGTATTGTGCATGGGGAAGGTGTTTCCAGATACCTCATATTTTAGGTTTATCACCTTCCTTTATTTCCTCACAGTTGTGGTGCCCTAATGTATTAAGGAAAATGTTTTCCTTATGCCAGAAAGGAAAATGCTTTTCTTTTTTCTTTTCATGCTTTTCTTGCCATGGTTACTTAGCTAGATGAATTAATTTTCACTTACAGAACCTTTTGAGCCATCTAATGCAGAGGAGATGAACCTTTTCCTTGTAGAGGGCCAAGCAGGCCTTTCATACATCTTTCACAGGCCACACATTAACACACAGATTAGTGTTGTTTTATAATCTGGAAGGAAAAAATACTGCTTCAAGTCCTATAAAATAAAGATTCAGGGTAATTCTGCCATTAGGTTCTCACATCTTCTACAACCTTGCATGGTGGACTCCAATATTTATACATCTTCTTAAAAAACAACTCCTGAACGTTTTATTAAGGAAATATCATATATACAACATTCCAGCTCTGGAAAAATTCACAAAGAATGTCTCTGAAAGTAAGTTAAAAGTGTAGCTCATCTCTGACTAAATGCTCATTTAGGTTAAAAAGCTACCTACTGAAGCAAGAGGATTACATGCATTTTCCTTTGTCAGCTTCTTCATGCTGATGTACTCACTAGCAAGAGGCTGGACAGAGGTACCCATGGACTTCTGTTACTGGATGCCAGTTTTAACATCCCAGAATGGTGTCTGTGTAAGCCACATGAGCTTAGGGTGTAATGAACAGGCAGTGTATCACACAGCCCAGTCACTTCTGGCACCTGCCACCTGTGCACACCACTCACTGCTGAAGCAAAATTCATACGTGAACTTCAAAGGAATCTCCAGAGGAATTGCTAACATCTGTATCTTCTCCCAGTCCACACTAAGAAGAGTTTGCAGGATTGGGTACTGTTCCCCAAAGCTGTGCTCTGGAAAGTCAACCTTTCCTGTCCCAGCTTTCCTCCCATCTCCTCTGTGAAATGATGCTCTTCTCACTCACATATCTGAAGTTTTCTTTATATCAGAGAAATTCTCTCATACCGCATGAAATGCCTTTGTTCTCTCTGC
This sequence comes from Neodrepanis coruscans, assembly GCA_013400695.1. Lineage (NCBI taxonomy): Eukaryota > Metazoa > Chordata > Aves > Passeriformes > Philepittidae > Neodrepanis > Neodrepanis coruscans. Next base: position 27,309 of record VYZS01033373.1, read on the forward strand.
AGCGTTTGTTGAGAAGGATGGATTAAATCCACAGAACAATCATGGTAAGTATGTGAAAATATTCCTTAAACTTAAGCCCACATTCATATACAGTAGGGATCAAGGCTTTTCTATTGTGGATTTCAGGACTTCATACTTGCTTGCATGCTGTCAGCTAAAGAAACTATCACATGAATTTGTGAAAGGCCACACTTAACAGGTTTTGTCACTAGCCAGGGGTACTAGCTAAATGTTTTGGGTTTCCCAGAATATATCCTTCAGCCTGGAAGTGTTCTCTGGGTAGTAAAAGATAATCTTTCCCATTTGTCTGGATAAGTGAGCCCAGAGAAAAGGTAGCTTTCTGGCTGCCAGATGTACAGCAGCCCCAGGCAAGTATATGTGGAGATTACCAGGTGGATACTTTGCTCTATGTAGTAAGTCAGACAGACTCCAAACGCATTCTGTTGCACACTGTGTCTGTGTCACTCCTCTCTTGGGAAATCTGGGACAGAAATATTTGAGCCCTATTTAGTTTCATTAGCTAAAAGTACCCAGGTTTACATTTTACTGTAGTATGGAAGTGTCATCCTATACTTATTCATCTTAAAATACCTGTGCCTGATTTTCTACGTTGTCAGCATCTCCTTTCCACTTGAAATTCTTAGGCTCATCACTCCCTCTTGCACTAAACATTTGAAACTGTTCTGATGGTATGAGATTTAAGAGATCTCAACAGTGGGAAAATCCCAGCTCATGTGTTTAGGCATAAAGAGGGGTCTGGTAGTGCTGCTGGGATGGCTCTTACAGCATCACCTAATCAACTCAATCCATTTTTGTCTGTCTGGACAGCCTGAAGTTGTTGAGAACCAGGCCAATGGCTGAACCACTGAAGGCTGAGGGATGGAACAGCAACATGACCTCTCTGCCGAATGAAAAGTAATTCAGATGCTGATCCACAGTACATGTATCTATGTCTTTTCCGGTAGTCAGTGGAATTTGTGAATCTAGTTATCTATATGAATTGTCCTGTTCATTTTAGGTATTGCCATAAACCCATTGGACTTGATGATCTCTATGGTCTTTTCCAACCTTGTTAATTCTCTGTAATTCTGTGTAATTCTGTGTAACTTGTAGTCAAAGTTTTGATCACAAACCTACCAATAAGTAACTGGCTAGGCATATGGAAGCAGTGGCTCAGAAGGCCTATAAAAAGGAGATAAATGCAAAATGGGCACTAGTGCTGCAGAAAAGGAGGTCTAAGATGTGATGTCAAAAGCAGTTCTTTATGCTTTACTGTGACCACAGTTTTGCCCAGCAGGAAGGAAAGTGTCCAGTGTCATGCAACTGCTGTAAGGCACTGCTGAAACCTCCTTGTCCTGTCCCAAACAGTCCATCTGTGATCTCACTGCTCTGTGCTTTTTCCAGCAAAAAACAGTACATGCTTCTTTCTTTAAAGCAATAGTCACAGAATCTACCCAATTTTGTTATCAGATGATTTCCTTGACACTGTAGATCAGCCTCTCAAATTTTATGTGTGCACCAGTAGCTAAACGAGCTAACCTTCTGTCAAGCAGTGGATTCTGGGACATCTTTTTCACTTTTACAAACACTAGTCTAAGTGAATCAAGAACTTAACATGGCATGATGAGGAGGAACCCTGGGGAAAAACTAGTGAGCTCATAGTCCAAAACTGATGCAGTCATAGTACTAAAAGAAAAAGAAACAAAAAAGTACTCAAATTTTCCACTATGATAAAACCAGAAGCAAATGCTAGAATAAGTAGGTTTTGACAGCCATTGTTCAGTGCCACCAGAGTGTTATTTTTTTCTATATAGCAGAACAGTGGTTAATTCATAGCTCTTGGGATTTTTTTTCAAGCATAAATCACTATAAGTTTTTTTTCCACTATATCAATAAGTGTTTTGTAAAAATCTGCAGGGAGAAATAAAGCATACAAGCTGGCAAGTAGACCTAGTGGCATTTAAAACAACTGTGGTAGTTATAAACAGTAAACAAAACATAGTAACCAATTTAAACACTAGAGATTGTTGTATCATGGGAGCATAAATCATTAACTTAATAATTTCAGCAGCAGTGACTCAAATACAAAATTAAGCCAACAGTACCCCCTGTGGCAATAACGAAGTACTGTATTTCTTACCGAAAACAACTGACAATTTGTGGTTGGAGTTTGGAAATCCTCAGAATTTGATCCTTGGAAGAAAGATCTCCAAGCATCTTTTGTAAAAAGTACTTTCAGAAGGAATTATATTCCAGACATATTTTCCTAAACACAATCCAGAGCCTATGAGCAATGGACATGTGGTTAGAGGTATTTCAAGAAGAGATGCACACATATAAATGTGATGGAGACCACTGCTGGGATTTAGACAGTTCTGTGTTTTTAGACAACATTACAGGCTATTTTTCTTAAGAACCTAGCGACACACCAGTTATGAAGTAGGAGATTAAAACACAGAAGGACTGAAGATGCAGTGTTCACTCTGGCTAAACTCCTATTACAGTAGCGCTAACGGGTTCAGTTCCAAATATCCCAGCTGGCCATTTACAAAACACTGAAACATATCTGAAAGGAAACTCCACTCTCCTCCCTTCAGCCAAATACATGCTACATCTCTTCTGACTGCTTGGAAATGAAGCTTAAAGTGACTAGGCTTCTCTCTAGGCATTAGTCATGGGTCAAAAGTTAGGTAGTTGAATCTTAGCTTTAAGTCTTAATTTTCCAAGAAAATTGCAGAACTTCTAAGATATATGAATGTTGCTCAGCCAAACCTTCTCTTAATTATCTTCAGATTTTGATGACTTTTCAAAGAGTTGAAAAAATTCAAAAATTGCCCTCAGAGTTGATAGGGAATGTAATCCACTTTCACCTTCTTTCTTTTCTAGTTTTCTGCTATTAGTCTTTCCAATACAGCATTTTGGTGATGAGGGAAAATGATATCTTTCTGACGTTAGGTGATACTACAGGTGGGGGAAAAAAATCAAGTGATAATACCTCACTTCAAAACTGCCTTTTATTTAAGGATCTCAGAGTTTCTGTTCCAAACTTCTACATACAAGTCAATAAATTTGAAAACATACAGAAAATTAGTCTTGCCTTTGGACAAAGCTCAGGTAGCAAAAAGTAGGAAATATCACTGTTGAAGTGTAGAATATTTTTCAGATGGAAGAAATATAAGACAATATTGGTCCCTGTTCACCTTTCAAATAGCTGATGTAGTGCTACAGATTTTCTGCTATTTCTGGTTCAAAAAGAGAGAAAACATTAGAAGAACACTTACTTTTAATATATTTAAAATGTAAAAAAACAAGAAACAAGAAAAAGAAAAATAGGAAAAGACAATCAAACGCTATTACAATATGAATTGGACAGAAGCTCTGATCTCTTTGTCCATGTAATTAACACATATTCCAGAGTAAGTGTTATCTTATTCCCTTCGCTTCAATGCTATTTATATAGCAGGAACCTTGTACACCATGAAATAAGGTAACAACCAATGTCTCAGTGAAGTTATAACCTAACTATAAAGCAAGAAATGAAAAGATGAATCAATGGTGAAGAGACAATTTTCCATACATATGCACAATATCTTGAGTAAATACTGGATTTCCTCACAGAAATCACTTGAGTCAAACCTCTCTTCCTCAGATGCTCCTAGTGAAATTGCAGGGTGGTGCTCTGTTACTTCAGCCTAGTCCCTTACTTAATACAAGCAGATTTTTGTTCTGTTATGTATGTGCCTTGACATACGTTAATTCTCACAAGAAATATGAAGTCTTTCCCTAAACCCCAGGGAAGACATAAGCTGGAAAATAAGGGACCAATTGCAACATTCCTGAATGAGAATCCAGACTACTGACTCAGGCGTACACATCACATATACTGTATTGTGGTGGTTTTACCACAAATTCAGTGATTTTGGAGCAGAGACTCTGAGAGAAGTCACAAACACACCCCAAAAATGAAGAAAAAACACAAAAATCACAGTTTATTTTGCGCAAACACCAAAACCCGACAAATAAAGTGCAAAACAGACAAACAAATTAAATTTTTCCAGGGCCCGCGTTTGAGGTGAGGACGCTCTGGAGATAGTGCTTGTCTCTCTCTCCTTCTGAGCCCGGCTGAGAGACTCTGGGGTAGTTAGAAGGGAGCACGTGGTCTCAAGATCCCCTTAGCTGTGAACCTCTGCCCGGTTTTGACTGAGGAAAACAACTCAAGAGGATTACAAAAACCGCGCACCCCCTTCCCTTCCTCCCTTTTAGCCCGAGGAGAGATTTAGTGCTGAAAGA
>VYZS01033374.1:566-39511 GCA_013400695.1 Neodrepanis coruscans
AGTCATATAAGTTACATGACTGGCTTTGTGAATTTGTGAATTGTGAATTTTTACTAACTTGGAAGAGACCTGGGATACCAACTGGATAAATCTTACTGCATATAATGAGAACAGATTTTGTTAGTGAAGAAAGCTACGTGGATTTAAGGAAGAAATCTTGTTGTTAAGTTGGGATAATCCAAAGTAATTCGTAAGAGAGAACATGAAAGAGCTGAAGTTGCACCACGACTTCTCCCACAGTGAAAGGGTGTTAACTCTGTCGTGTGTTTTCATAATTTATGGAGCAGATGGTCAGAGAAAGCAAAGTCTGTGGAGAAGGTTATAAATAGATAGTGGTGTGCTATTCATGGTCTGGGAAGGGCTGTGGTGACTGTGTTTCAGGTAGGGTGTAACACACAGTGCAGAAGTGTGATGCTGTAGCTCACCTCTGACAGGATTCTGTCCAGTTTGGTGATGGTGTGTAGGTGGAATTGAATTATGTTCCTGAAAACTTCAGGCACTCTGAGTTCCCCCAGCTGGAGCTGTCTGCAGGATGGTGCCTCTTGGCTTAACTTTAGGGTGTGACAACATTTCCCATGTCTTGATGGGAGTATAGAAAGAACTTAAAGAAGTGTTAGAGTGGTAAACAGCATCAGCCCTAATATTTCTCCCCTTTTTAATCTTTAATGAACGACAGCACTACATCCTTTTAGAGTGTAAAGACTGGAAAACAGTGCCTGAATTCAGTTCTGGTACAATACAGGTTAATTCTGTTAATTTTACACACACACAGAGGTGTGTGCACAGAGCACTTTGTGAAGTTTTAGTGCCTTATGAGCTCTGTAGGTGACTGTCTCTCTGGTTTGTGAGGATATTAATGTTTGGGTTTGTTTTTGATGTCACAAAGAATAAAGGTAGGTGCAGTTTACATTAAGAACTCCTTGGTGTTGGAAGTTCTATTAAAAACCATCCCCATTCCCCTACAGCACAAACAAACCAAAAAATACCCCAAAGATATGAATCCTGTTAAAACAAGCCTTTGAGCTTTTCAGGAGGAGCCAGAGAGAGGGGAAGCCACGAGGAGGCTGAGGGTCCACGGGAATAGTTGCAAGAACAGGTTGGTTGGTGAGAGAATAAATAGAAGAGTGAAACTGTATACAGAGCTCAGCCATTTAAAAAAAACAGATTTCTTTTTTTCCAGTTGTCATTTACAGTATACTTCATGTTACTTCCTCTCTAAAATTCATTTCTCTGGCAGATACCTTTTCAGCCATCCTCACCTCAATCTCCTTTTTTTGTTTTTTATAATGTCTTTGTCTAAATACAGGCTCCTGAAGTGTTCAAGCTGAGGACAAGTCAGGTGCAATTTATTAGGCTGTTATGTATAACTTTATTTTTAACTGAGTTTTGTGTATCTGAGGATATAGAGTGTTGCTTTTGGCCATTTTAAGATCTACAGTAGTTCAGTATCAACTTAGCTTTTAAATTTGCTACATTAATAGCACTCTAAATTTGTAGTTAATAAAAGGTCCTCATTGTAGCTTGTATTTGGCTTAGCATTCCTGCTTTATTTAGAACTGGGAATTGAAAGCATATTCAGTTAGGAAGAGCTGATGAAAGAGAATTCAGCTGTTCCTCCTCCTATTCAAAAAACAGCCATAGACTCTAATTTTCCTTCTTGTTTCCTTAAAGTGGCTTGGATTACAGTTTCTTTTTTAAATAATTGGGGAAATGACAACCAATTCATCATAGACAGATTTCACAAAACACCCCAATAGGTCACCTGCTTCTTTTGTAACACTCACAAAATCTGCTGCTCCGAGTGGAGGTGATGGATGTTCTCGTGTGCACATTGCAGGAGAGCCCTGTCCCCACAGTGTAACAGGTGTCACATGCTCAGAATTCAGAAGAGTGCAGGAGTTGTTAATTTCTTCCATGGTTTTCCTCAGGCTCTCTTCTCCAAAACCATGCCAGAGATGACAGAGAATGAGACACCTACTAGGAGGCAACACCGGTGAGTTTCTGTCTTGTGGTTCCATACTCTGAGATCATGTTGAAGTTAAGAAGTTTCCAGCTCAAGGTTTGTCAGATAAGGGTATTGACAAAAAGTTCTGAGGGTTGGCCAGAGCTGATCCCAAAGTTTGGGAACTATGCCTGCAAAGCTCATCTAATTAAAACCTGATTGGCAGGGGAGTGCTTCAGTCCATAGTTAAATGCAACATTCATCTTATGCTAGGTGTCCATGTAGGGTATGATTTATGATTTGGAAAAGCTCAGGGAGAACACTGATTTCATCCTACAGAAAGTTTTTCAAGTCTTCATGGATTTTGTGACTCTTCCTTAGCCCACTAATAGAGTATTCTGTATTTTGTGTTGGTAATGTGAATCCAGGGGCAGCTAGGTCTCATCAATCCTTACATTCTTGTGCTTATTTAGTAAATATGATCATCCTTAAGCTCATTATTTCTTAGTGAGTATCTCCAGGTCTGACCATCTTGTAATCATTGTCTGAGTTACTCTGGATTCACACCACTTTTGGTGAGTTCCCTGAAATCAGTATCACCTCAAAGCAAAAAGGATACCTGTCTCATAGTAATCACAGCCATCCACATGTGTCTGGCATTGTCACCTCAGACTCCTTGCTACATCTGGGCTGTGCTGTGACACCAAAAAGGAGAGCAGAGCATGTTCCTCTGCTTTTTGCATAGTCTGTCAAGTATCTTGAGAGTGTGCTGCTGGACAGAAATTTTATGAAAGATTGGTTTTTTCCCCCTGGACTGTTTCTTTTTCCAGAAAACCTGTGCTTTGCTTATACCTCCTGCAAGTATTTGTCTCACTGCGTGTTTACAATACATCTGATTTATATGGGTAGAGTACACAGTAGGGATTTATTGACTTCCTGCAAAGCAGTTTGAGGCATTGCACAGGGATTGTGACCTGGCTGCCATCAGGTGAACATCTGAAACCAAAGACAACCTTCACATTTCCAAATTAAACATAGACAGAATGTTGAGACAGTAAAAAACAGCTGCCAAGGAACAGTATTTCTGGTTTCTCTCACAAAGGAAGCAATTTTGATACCACAGGGTGTGATGTTTGAAGATACATGGCTGGAAAAATCAATTTGCATGGTAACATTTCCTTATGTTTCATTGATCCAGGGGCTGTAAAAGCAACATTGCAAACAAATACTTCATTATCTTGTTCCTCAGAAACAGAACTAGTTTTTTTAGTATTGGCCTTATTGAACACTGCATAGTGCAGCAATTGATGCTGAACAGAAACATAAAAACCCAGCTGTGCCTTATAAATATGTACCAGTAATCAAATGGAATATTATGCTGTGCCTTGTGTTAAACCACTGACATTGGTTTAAGTCTGAACATAAATGAATTTTTTTTAGAAACTCTTTAATAACAATGTCTAAAATCATCTGATTGTGACTTCTGCTATGTTCTTGTTCACAAAGGAGGCTATATTAATTAATACTTTTAGCTGTAATGGAAATAATAAAAGAAACATTTGTTTGTATGCAGACTATTTCCCTTCTGTTTCACATCCCTGTATTCCCTTTGTGTTTCACAGAAAGAAAAACCGAGAGACACATAATGCAGGTAGGAACATCAAACTTTGTTATTTGGCCTGGAAATAAGCACAGTTGCTTTGAAGTAGTAAAACATATTTTGCATAGAGAAGGTTCCTCCATAGGAGCATCTGCACTCTTAAAAACTCACCCTGTCAAACACCTTTCAGTGTCTCTGTGTAGAAAATCTGTGCAGAAGGGCTTCTTGATTGTTTTTAATTGGATATTTTCCACAGTAGAAAGTTAAAGTATAAAAGGACTGTGCCCCTGGCTTTCTGATGCTGGTAAAATAAGAAGTAAGCAATTTTGGTTGTGTTCAGTTCTAAAGGAAAATGAATGCACAGGCATTTGCACACAACTATTATCTCCACCTCTCTCAGAGACAGGTACCTGACCTGAGAGTTTTAAAGGTTCCCTGGATTTGAAGTATTCCTGTAGTCTGTCCCTAAGGCACCCCCCTGGATGCTGACATCCCAGGAACTCTGGCAGTAACTGGTCAGTGTGTAACACCAACTGCATCTTCCACAAGTCTGAGCAGAAAGATGGACTTGGGAGGAGTCTGACAGGTTTGGGTTATCCTAAGAAATTGATAGCTGGGCTTCTTTCAAACTGGTCTTCCCAAACTCAGCTGGAAAAAAACAGTGAGTATTTTCCATGTGAAGGCTGTGGAATATAGAGCTTTGTCAGGCTGTGCTCAGGGTGTGGCCAATTTCTTAAGGATTAAGAAGTATCAGGAAATAGTGTTACCACGTTTTACTTCTAAGCTTACTGGCCTCATTCTAAATCTCAGTTCCTGATTTACTTGCCAGTAGCTTTCCCAAGTCTTCATTTGCTGGGCTGAACTCTGCAAGGTGTGGGGACCAGCTCCATCCAACCCTTAGTTATTAATATCTTGCTTAGTCATTAATATCTGGGCACACTGAGCAAATATCAAAACAGAAAATATCAAAACAGAAGAGGAGCACTTCACAAGCCATGTGATATCTGTATATATTAGTAAGATATATAAAAACTGGCCCAGGTATCATGTGTTTTAATGTTTATACAGCTGCTGTGATTTATGTGGTAAATTTCTTGCCAAAGAGCTTTTATCTTGCTGTGTTCAGTGTATTTAGGTCTGTCTCTGTCAATGCCAGCAGTTTGTCCTGAAACACAAAAAAAATAACATAATTGTTTGAGAAATGTAAATTGCAGTGACAGGCTACTGAAATAGAACTGTTTAAATTAAATTACTATTTCCTTTGTAAAGGATCAAAATGAAATGTATTCACTGTGTGTTTCTGTGTGCCACAAAAAGCAGCCCTGCTGCACAAACCACAGGGTTTGTTCAGCACAGTGAGTGAACAATACTTAAGCTTGAATCTAAAAAAAAAATTAGACTTTTTTAGATCTAAAAAAACCTTTTTTCAGGCGTTTTGGGAAAAAAGACATCTAATAGTTTTAGTTTGTGTAGAACATGAAAACATTTTAATCTAAAAAAAATAGCTACATGACAGTGAACTATATTTGAAAGAGGTGAATGGAAAACAAAGATTAATACTGTCTGTAAAAAACCTGCCCAAAGGTATTTGCAGTGCTAGACTTACAGTGTAGCCCCTTTGTGCCACTGCTCAGGCCTCATGAAGAGGTAAATGATGTCACTGGAGGATTATAAATGAAGCATTTTCTGAACCTCTCCAAACTAGGTGGAATAACTGATAGTCCATATACCTGGAGCTTCAGCTCTGGTTAGTGTTGGCTGCTCCATCAATGTAAATTTAAAATTAAGACTGAAGACTAATAAAATCTAAATCACTTCTCTTTTTATGCTAAACTTAACTTTGGTATTTAAGAGACGTGGTTTTTCTTCCCAAATGTGAAGCTGATTCTTTGCATAATCTTGGTTCATCTGCTTTCTGTGTGCCTAAATTTAATCAGTTTGCCTTGTGGAAAGAGTGGCATGAAACTCAGCTAGAAAGCAGTACCAAAACCTGAATTTTGAGTTGCAGTAACTCTTCTTTTCCATGAAGAGGATTCAGAACAACCCCACATTTTTACAGATATTGCTGCTTATGTTACAGCTCTCAATTCTACTGGGTATTATTTCAGTAACTGAGGTTTACTTTAGAGGAATTTTTTTCATCCCTCAAGTTACCAAGGGTTCCAGTGTGCCACGAAATAAAGTATTTATGTGCACTTACACTGTACAAGTTGTGCTGCTGTTGTGTTGGTTTGCCCAACCAGATGACACAGGACATATTATTTTTGCTTAGTGGAGAGACATCGAAAGAAGCAGATTAATGCTGGGATAAACAGAATTGGAGAACTCATTCCCTGCTCTCCAGCACTAAAGCAGGTGAGTCTCCATCCAGAAGTGCAAACAGGTTTTCCAGTAAAATGCTCAAGTGTTTCTTTGTCTGTATAAATACATATTTTGTTATTTATACTCTGAAGGAGGTAAAACTGTCTGAATTAATATTCTTGAAAAATCTCACGAGTTACTAGAACTTAAAAAACTATTTGTAATAGAATTCCTTTTTGGAAGTACAGGGTCACACTAATGATTACACAGATTTTTGAGTGTTTTACCTGAAAATATTGCAGATGACTGCTGCAGGAATGAAACAGTATGAGATGGATGTGTGACTGACTTTCTCCTCAATTCCTAAGTGCAGTATTTCCTCTGTAGAAGGGGTGGAAGGCTGTGCAGGAGTGTGTTGGATCAAGTCAATGGGTTGCTGGTTACATTATGCAACTCCTGATGTTGTTGAGTGTATTCTGTGTGATTACTGAGTGGTGAAAGCTCTGAGTTGAGCCTCAGCCCTTTGCAGGTGATCACTTAATGTCCTGAGATGACAGTAGAATTGCATGCATGCTTACTTTTGTCATGTTTCATACAATGGGATGAAAGCAATTCAGAAACTGAAATAATAACAGTAATTTAGGACACTGTCCTTGTGAAAGATGAAAGCAAGAGAAAGGGTTTGAAGTTGATGCATCTTTTTCAAGGCAGAGCAATCTCCAGCAGAGACTGTTCCAGTAGAAGAAATTAAGAAGTGAACAAAGGCTTTGCAGGCAGAATAAGCATAGTTTCATAAAAATAAGCATAGTTTCATAAAAAGATGATGGTGGAGGGATTATTTTCTCTTCCCATATTCTCTAGTATATTACTAGTATATTACTTTCAAAATTATGCATATATCTCCCTGGATACTTGTTCCATGTTTGTTTCTCTCTGAATAAAATATTTATGAGATGATATCCTGGAAATTTCATGAGATGTATGTTTATTAGTGAACACAAATTTTAAACTCATCAGCAAGAAATGGTGCTGGCTGTTCAGATTCTGTGGCCTTAGTGTTTATCTCTGGGCATCAGAGAAAAAACACATGGCATTTTTGGGTTAGTACTGCTCACAAAACCTTTGGTTTATCTTAAAAAAAAAACAAAAACAACCAAACCAAACACCCCCCACAAAATCAAACCAAAAAACCACCTACCCAACAATATTCAGAGAATCATTCAGGCTAAGACATTTTTAAAGACCTCTTGGAGCAAGTGCAGAATGATGATTAATGGATCTAGACCTTTCTCCTAATCACACATCTATGTTTTCTTTTAAAGAGCAAGAACATGATCCTGGATCAAGCCTTTAAGTATATAACAGAAATGAAAAGGCAGAATGATGAACTTCTGTTAAATGGAGGGAACAATGAACAGGGTAAGTGCAGATGCTGCTGGAGTCTCTGGAGTTTCTGTCACTCACTTCTGCTGTGTGTCTGTTTGTACTCACAACAAAGCCTGGATCAACAAACAGGAATCCCAAGACATTGTGCACAAACAGGAAAAATAACAGCTGCTCAGAATATCTTGAAACAAAAAGCCAGCAGAAAGCCCAAGTGATTGTTCTTGCACAGAGCTGTGAGATAATGAAGCAATTTCATTGTGAGGTAATTACAGAGCTTATAGGAGATGCAACATCATCAAGTAACTTCTGTCCCAGTTTATTCTACTGTTGTGACGAGAATGATTTCTGATAAACTTCAGTTAGATCTTTTCCATCCATAACATGGAATTTCCTTCATTCATAAGGCTTTTTTTTCTTTTAAATGCTGTAAAAGTTATAATTGCCCGTTTCATAAAAATAAAATGCATCATATAAAATCTTGAGCAGATGTGTAAAAGTACAGTGATGGATATATGAGAGAAATAATCTCAGAGCTATTGTTGTAGTTTGTGATTTTTAGTTTCTGCCTATAGAATGGAATTGTAAATAGTTTAATTTTAACTCATCAACGTAATTAGGTTTGAAAAACCTAGGTGGTTTTCCTAGTTAGATGAGCCATCTCCCAAGTGCCTTGCCAGGTTTTGTGGCTTTACATGAGTGCTTTGTATTTAATTTTGCTTATAATTTTTAGATGTAACAGAACCTAATTCTCCTGGAGAGACACAGCAGTATCAGTTAAATAAAAACAGTTTTGGTGTTGGCAAAAGAGCAAGGAAAAGAAAAATATCAATGTGCTTGTCTTGGCTTCAGCAATTAAACAACTTTGATTTGTGTTCAGTTAGTCCTGAAGTTTTTTCTAGCTAATTGTTGTGACATATCCTGCTGTTGGTAATGGGATAGTTTGTGAAATTCTTCACTTTCCCACTCATTAGAGAGGCTTATCAGGGTAAGAGTCTTCCCTTAAGTTATGTCAGCCATCTGAAGACAGCATACATTATTAACAATTTACTCCATTTATTTCAACGATTTATTTCAGTACTACACAGTATTTACTCCCTAAGTCATGTGGTAACATTATTTACTCTGCTACTGATGTAATGGAGTGCTCTCACTGTTTTGTAGCTGAAGAGATAAAAAAACTCCGGAAACAGTTGGATGAACTGCAAAAGGAAAACGGGAGATACATTGAACTACTGAAAGCAAATGATATTTGCCTGTATGATGACCCTACAATCCACTGGAAAGGAAATCTCAAAAATGCAAAGGTCTCAGTTGTTATTCCCAGTGATCAAGTTCAAAAGAACATCATTGTCTATTCGAATGGGAGTCAGCCCAATGGAAATAACCAGGGAGCATCTGTCCAGGCAATAACGTTTAATGTTGGTCATAATTTACAAAAGCAAACAGCCAATGTTGTGCCAGTTCAGAGAACTTGCAACCTAGTGACTCCTGTGACTATTGCTGGTATTTATCCCCCAGAAAACAAGCCATGGTCACAAACTACAGTTTCTCCACTGGCATCTGCTCAGACAGCTCCAGCAGGGAACGTTCTTGAGCTTCCCACACCGGAGGGCGAGCGAGCTGTGCCCACCACTGCTCCTGCCAGCTCACAGAGCACATCTCAGTCTGCAACAGAACAGGAGCTACAGTGTTCTTCAAATAATGCACCAATGAATGATCAAAATCTCCCCAAAAGTAAAAATTACGAGGGCACTAAATCAACAAAGAAAACACCCCTGCAGGGAATCAGCTTTCCTTCCAGTGCCTGCGCGGAAGCCTCCCAAGTTCAACAGGTGAATGCAACTTGCTCAAATACAAACAATTCCAAGAGTGACCTCCAGGAAAGCTCTGTCACTTCAACCACAGACACAGCTTGTGTGCCACCTGTGAGACTGTCCACTGCAGATAGCCTTTCCTCTGTAAATGTCCTCAAAAGTACAGATGTGGTAAGCAGTGCTGGATCGCCTGCAACTTCTGCAGCAGAAGGAGTTAAGGCTGTGACAGCAATAAGCACTCTGGCTGCCAGTCCCTTAGAGAACTGCTGGTCTTTTTCAGGCTCTTCAGGTGTTGGCACTTCAGACTTGAAAAACATGAGTAGCCTTACACGGATGCCTTCAGCTGGAAACACACAGACCACGTGGACGACTTTGCAGCTGGCAGGAAACACTGTCCAGCCACTAAGCCAAATGCCATCTGGTATAATGACTGCACTATTAAATGAGCCAGTCAGTGGTGCTGGGACTGTGTCTTCTGCTCACAGCAGGCCTTTGACTACCAGTATCAGTTTGAATGCTTCTCTGCCTGGGGATGGCCAGGCAGCAGAACAGATTGTAGTTACCTTGCCCTCGTGCCCACCCTTACCTATGCAGCCTTTAATCAGCCAGCCACAGGTTAAAACTCAGGCTGCAGGAAATATCCTTCCATTAAATTCAGCTATGCAGGTGATTCAGATGGCTCAGCCAGTCGCATCAGCTGTTACAGGAACACCAGCTAACCAGAATGTCATCATTCTCCAGCCTCCAAACCCTGCTCCCTGCCCTCCCATTGTGAGAGCAGAAGTTCCCAGCCAAAACGTTAGTCAGCAAATTGTAATTATACAAGCTGCAAATCAGAATCCTCTTCCCCTCCTCTCTGCTCAGCCTTCTGCTTCTGTAAGACTTCCTGTGAATGGGCCAACTGCAGTTGCAAACTCCAGCAGCTGCATGCAAAATGCCTCTCTTCCACAGACTTTTGGAGGAAAACACCTTGTCCATATATTACCGAGACCATCTTCTTTGCCCTCTTCTAGCTCCACGCAAACATTTTCAGTTACAATGTCCAATCAGCAGCATCCTCAGACTATCTCCTTAAATGGGCAGCTTTTTGCATTGCAGCCCGTGATGTCTTCATCTGGAGCTTCAAATCAAGCCCCTATGCAAATTATTCAACCCACCACCAGCGAAGATCCAAATACCAACGTTGCCCTCAACACATTTGGTGCTTTAGCTAACCTCAATCAAAGCATATCGCAGATGGCTGGACAGAGCTGCTTACACTTGTCTCTCAGCCACCCCACCAACCCTGCAACCATCAATAACCAGATTGCCACAGTTAACTGTGTGTCGTTGCCAACTTCTGTGGCATCCTCAGTGCCTGCGGAGGTTTCAGTATTAACCAGTGCATCTAATTCAGCAAATGCTTCCCCTCAAAAAGTGGCTGCTGGCTTGCCATCCAGTGCAAAATCAAAAAGGCCAAACAAAAAGCCAAGTATGAAGAAACACCAAGCAGTCAACAATAAAGTCTCCTGCCCAGCAGGTCCTTGTAAAGATGCAGGGAAGGTGGACTGTGCTCCTGTGGAAACAGTGGCAAAGCATTCAGATGGTGAAGGGCTGCTTGGAAACACTCCAGCAGCATCACGAGCTTTAACTACATCGCAGACAAGCGGCGTGACAGCATCGAGTGGTGTCAGTGCTCCTGACTGTCACTCCAAAGAGACTGCAAGCTCTGAACAGGCAGTGAAGACCCTCTCTGTTCCTGAGCCCAGCTCAGCAGAGGTGCCAGCTTCCTCACCACTGGAGTCCGTGGAGCCAGAGCAGCTGCCGCTTGTTCCACCTGCTGCCAAAGATGCTGCTCCTCAACAGCAGGCCCGTGGACCTCGGAACCAGCCACCAACTGTCTCTGCCTTGTCAGAGTCTCCCAAAACCTGTGAACCCCCCAGCACCTTAACGCCCTCTCATAGCAAAGCACAGGTGACAGATTCTCAGGTTGCTGGGACATCAGCAGCACAGAGCAGCACAGCAAGTCATGCTTCCAAGGCAGGAATGATTTCAGAGTCCTGCAACATTGCACAGGATTCCTCAGTGGTAATGCAAGATGCAGACTTGTTAGAAGGACAGGGCCTAACCAAAATGCTGTCTGATCTCACAAAAGAAAGAACAGCTGTGGAAAAAAACCCTTCATTTACTGTTCAGGGGGAGCATTCTAATTTTCCTATGGAAAACTCTAAGTCAGCAGAATCAAATGTTGATTTGCCTGAGAAGCAGGAACTGTTGCTAATGAACACGGAAGGTGACACTCTCTCCCAGCATCACTCCTGCATCTCTGATCAGGAAGTAGTCAGTGCTTCCCTTATCGCCAGCAGGCAGGCAGACTCCCCAATGTCAACCAGCTCTGGCAGCAGTCGAGGCTTCTCAGTTGCATCTATGTTGCCAGACACCACCAGAGAAGACATCACTAGCAGCAGCACCTCAACCAGTACCTGTAACAGCTGCACATTTTCAGAACAGACTGACATTGTTGCTCTTGCAGCACGAGCTATTTTTGACCAGGAAAACCTTGAGAAAGGTGGAGGAGGAATACAGGTTAACACAAGGGATGCCCTCTCGAAGCCAGCTGAGGTTGCACCTTTGGAGAGAGAGCAACAGCCTTTTAAACCTCAGTCAGTGAAAGAAAACAATGCGGGGCCATTGGAAGTGGCACCGAACAAATTCAGTGCTCGTGATGCAGTACAGGCAAATGTTGATAGGCAGGTTGAAAAGCCAAGCTGCTCTGTAGGAGGTGTGGAAACATCAAGCGCTTCTTTGCAGATTTCCACTTCCCAGACACCGAGCATAACCAGTCTAAGTGTGAAAAATCTGATACACCAGAGTCGCATTGTCCATCCCCTGGTGAGTTGCTCGAGTTTAGCCCAGTCTTCAGAACCTGCAAGTGTCCCTGCAACTGTGAGCCTCTCCCTTCCATCTAGCACATACATCAATCAGTCTCCAGGACCCACTATGATGAGTGAATATGCTCAGGAACAACTGAATGCTATCAGGGCAAGCACCATGCAGGCTCCCCAGCTGCAGGAATCACACTTAAAGCAGCAAAATCACGAGGGTCGCAAAGACTCGGCCAAGCGGGCTGTCCAAGATGACCTTCTGCTTTCTACAGCAAAGAGGCAAAAGCAGTGCCAGACAGTACCCATAAGGCTTGAGGGGATGGCATTGATGAACAGGACACCAGAGAGTATTGCTGATCAAACACAGATGCTCGTCAGTCAGATTCCTCCTAATTCTTCCAATTCAGTGGCATCAGTGAGCAATCAAGGCCACGCCGATGGTCTCAGTAGGTTATTCCCATCCAACAGCAATTTTGTAACACCAGCTTTGAGACAGACTGAGGTTCAGTGTGGTTCTCAGCCATCGATTTCAGAGCAGCCGGGCCAGACAGGGCAGCACTTGCAGCCAATCCAGCACGTTCCTGCTCAAGGCATCTCTCACCTTCACAGCAATCACCCATACTTAAAGCAACAGCAGGCTGGTCAGTTAAGAGAGAGGCACCACTTGTATCAGCTTCAACATCACGTCACTCACGGGGAAAACTCAGTCCACTCTCAACCCCACGGTGTCCACCAACAGCGAACAATTCAGCAGGAGGTGCAGATGCAAAAGAAAAGGAATCTCATCCAGGGAACGCAAGCCACACAACTTTCCCTGCAACAAAAACATCATGGAAGTGATCAAACACGACAAAAAGGTGGTCAGCCTCATCCTCACCACCAACAAATGCAGCAGCAGATGCAGCAGCACTTTGGAGCTTCCCAGCCTGAAAAGAACTGTGAAAACCCTGCAACTAACAGAAACCACCATAACCACCCTCAGAGCCATATAAATCAGGACATTATGCATCAGCAGCAGCAAGATGTTAGCAGCAGGCAGCAAGGTTCTGCTTCTGAACATGTGTCAGGGCACAATCAGATGCAAAGACTTATGACATCGAGGGGCTTAGAGCAGCAAATGGTGTCCCAGGCAAGCATCGTAACCAGACCATCAGATATGACCTGCACCCCTCACAGGCAGGAAAGAAACAGAGTTTCCAGCTATTCTGCTGAGGCCCTCATTGGGAAAACACCCTCTAATTCGGAGCAGAGAATAGGAATATCTCTTCAAGGCCCTAGAGTTTCTGACCAGCTCGAAATGAGAAGCTATCTTGACGTTTCTAGAAACAAAGGGTTGGCAATTCACAATATGCAGGGTCGTTTGTCTGTCGACCACACAGTGGGCTCAGATGTGCAGCGTCTTTCTGACTGCCAGACATTTAAGCCCACTGGACCCAACCAGCAGCCAACAGGCAATTTTGATGTGCAGGCTTCAAGAAACAGTGAAATTGGTAATTCTGTGTCATCCCTCAGGGGCATGCAGTCACAAGCCTTCCGGATCGGTCAAAATACTGGGCCGTCCATAGAGAGACAGAAGAGACTGCCCTACCAGCCAGTACAGGGTATTCCAACAGGGAATACCCTGCCAACAAGGGAAAATGAAAACACGTGCCACCAAAGTTTCATGCAGAGTTTACTCGCCCCTCACCTTGGAGATCAAGTTAGTGGGAGCCAAAGATCAATCCCGGAACATCAAAGGAACACGCAGTGTGGAGCCTCCTCCACGATTGAGTACAACTGTCCCCCAGCACGGGAGAGTGTCCACATACGACGAGATGGTGATGGCCAGAGTAGGGAAAGCTGTGACATGTCTATTGGGCCAATTAACACAAGGAACAGTTCCTTGACTATCCCTTTTTCAAGTTCTTCTTCCTCAGGAGATATTCAGGGTCGCAATACAAGCCCAAACATCTCTGTGCAGAAGTCCAATCCCATGAGGATGACAGACAGTCATGGAACTAAGAGCCACATGAATACACCTGTTTCTAGCAACATGCATGGAGTTGTGAGGCCAACTCACCCTCACCCTGCAGTTTCTCATGGAAATGGTGAGCAAGGGCAGCCTTCTGTTCGTCAGCCAAATTCTTCAGTGACTCAGCGGTCAAGGCATCCTCTGCAAGACAACGGAGGTTCCAAAATACGTCAGCCTGAAAGGAATCGATCTGGAAATCAAAGGCATGGAAATGTCTTTGACCCTAGTCTTCCCCATCTTCCCCTGTCCAGCAGTGGCAGTATGATCCTTGGACGCCAGCAGTCCGCGATAGAGAAAAGAGGAAGCATTGTCCGGTTTATGTCTGATGGCCCTCAAGTGTCTAACGATAATGCGGCCCCTGACCAGCACACTCTCTCTCAGAATTTTGGATTCCCCTTTATTCCAGAGGGTGGCATGAATCCACCAATAAATGCTAATGCCTCTTTCATCCCACCAGTCACTCAGGCTAGTGCCACTCGAACACCAGCACTCATCCCAGTTGATCCTCAGAACACACTGCCATCCTTCTATCCACCTTACTCTCCTGCCCACCCCACCCTCTCCAATGACATTTCCATCCCTTACTTTCCTAATCAAATGTTTCCTAACCCAAGCACGGAGAAGCCGAGCAGTGGAAGTTTAAACAATCGATTTGGATCCATTTTGTCTCCTCCCAGGCCTGTTGGTTTTGCTCAGCCAAGTTTCCCTTTGCTTCCAGATATGCCGCCAATGCACATGACCAACACGTCGCACTTATCCAATTTTAACTTAACGTCTTTGTTCCCAGAAATAGCCACAGCTCTTCCTCCAGATGGTTCAGCAATGTCACCTTTGCTTTCCATTGCAAACACATCTGCTTCAGATTCTTCCAAGCAGTCCTCAAACCGACCTGCCCACAATATAAGCCATATTTTAGGTCACGACTGCAGCTCAGCTGTATGAAAACCGAGAGACTGACTTCCAGTCTGATGTGTTGTATTTAATAGGAAGCGGATCTTACTGGCATCCCTGACCATTCATAGCATCACTGTTTGCCTAAATGTATGTATATGGGGACTTTCTGTATTTATATACACGTATTTCCACCCACCTTACAAACTCTAAAGCACCAGTGCCTAAAGCAATGCTTACTTACTAGTGAACGGTAAGGATGCAACATTGAGAGTTGTGCAAATATGGGTTGTTGATTTTCCAACAATCAAGTTTGATGTCCAGTTGCTCCAAGGTAAGGGCCTCCCCCCTCAGTAATACATGGATGTAAGGAAAGGAATGAGAGCATCCATACAGGACATAGGAAATGAGGTCTACAGGTGTTGGTTTGTTTCTGATGTGTTTACCTGAAACTGCAGAGGAACTTGAAATGGCTTGTGTTTCTCTTTTTCCCTTGTAAAATACCTGCAGGAACCTCAACACAAGTCAAGTCTGTGTTAATCCAGTGTTAATTGAAAAAGGCATTTGTTTTGCAGCTTTTGTCTGTCACATGCACTTGACTTAAAGCTGACTTTACCTGGTGAAAATTACTGCGTTCCCATAGTCAGCAATTAAAAATACTGTTTTAGAAAATTCAGATGTCTTTAACCCATGACTTTTTGTTAAGGAGAATTTTGTTTTAACAGTGGCTTCAGTTACTGCTGAATTCAGTCAAAGTTTTAATGTAGCTTACAACTCCCTTTTGGAGCAGAGACAGCAGCCGTGTTTGTTGCCATTTCATTATTTGTTGCTGCAAGTTACCTCAGGGTGGGTTTTGTACCTTGGTTAGCACCTTCTTAATGTCCTTTTCTTTTTTTTCTCCCCTCTCCTTTTCCTTGGCCCATGCTCAAATACCAGCTTTCTGGTTTCTGCAAGTGACAGCCCAACAGCCCCTTGTTGTACCAGGCAGCACGTGGGAGGAGGACTGAGCCTGTGGCATCCTAAAAAATGAGCAGGGATCCCTGGGGGCACAGTTTTCACTTGTTATTGCTGACAGGATCGATGCCAAGTTAATATCAGTACTCTGCACTTGAATGCACCTTTTACCTAAGCCTGTCTGGTTGTGGCTGAAGGAGGAACATGGATGTGTCAGGAGTGAAACACACCAGGAAGACACTGGGATTTGAGCACGACAAGGAAGGATGGTGTGTTTTGTGCATGAGTGAGTGATGGAGTGAATGTGTGTGCCGGCTGAATCTTCAATCTCTTTCACAAATTTTGGTCCCATTTCTTTTAAAGGAAAGGAAAGAACTAGGAAAATTTTATTTACTTATTGGCTCTGCACTGTGCTTTTTATTTCAAAGAAGGCAGAAATATTTGTCTTTTGTTTTTATGTGCTTGGAAATACCATTTGGGGTTTGTTTTTTCAAATAACATTGGTTAACTTCAGGTTCCTTGTTGCAGCTAGACAGTGGCAAAACCTGCTCCAGGGCCTCTTCTCTGGGCAGGGTAAGGTTGAAATGTTTGTGTGTTACCCACCAGCACATAGTCTTGCTGCTCCTGAAACCTCCACAGGTCCCTGGTGGGGGCATGGGAAGGAGCAGGCTCCCTAGGTTTTGGGTTTTTTGATTTGAAAGGTGGAAAGGAAGATATTCCTCCATCTCCAAGAACAGGACCCACAAAGAGGAAGGACCTGAAACATTTTTCCATACCTTGACTTCACAGACCTCATCTTTCCTAAGCCCTTTTACACTGATCCAGGAAAGTAAGGAGGCTTTAACATGAAAAATAATTGGGCCTTGTCTGTAGTCTGTCCTGACAATGTCTCCTGCTCTTGTAACCTGCAGTCTGATGTTTTCCTGCAAGATGAAGTAAAATGGTTCTGATTCTGATTGGGAATCACTTTTTAATTCAGATGGAGCTTATCTTAGGACACTAAGTCTAAATGGTTCATCAGTTCTCTTTGTTTCTTAAAAATAATTGAATATTTATTTCAGTTCACAGCTTGTCTCTGCCCAAGTGTAGTTATTGATGGAGTGGCAGCCACTGAGCTGTGCAGGTTAGGAATGAGAGTCAGGCCTCAGCCTCAAACTAAGCCAACTGCAGGTCTGGGTGTTCTGTGGTGAGACTCTGCATCAAATGGATTTCCCTAACTCAGTAGCTCTCAAAGGGGCTGCCTGAGGTGGTGAAATGAGTTCTGTAACAGTGAGTGGTTCCATGTGTTCTGGGTGATAAAGACAGGGAGGTCAAAGCAGCAGCCACACTGTGTTACCTATTTGTCTGGACTTTGAAGAGGGAAACAAACCCACCATTCCTGCTTGCTTTAAATCAGGTTGTGTGTGCAGCAGTGGGTTTGTCTTTCAAAACAAACTAATGAAAAATTAAGCCTTAGCTTCCAGGACTATATATATATATAAAGATGTTAATCCAGTTCATAATTCCAGACATTCATGTAGTACCACATCGATTCTGCCTGCTGGGAAAACTACACTACTTCATGATGTCTCTGCAAACGAGTGAATTTGCAAACCTGTATCTGTAGGAACACTTGAATGTCCACAGATCCATTTGGTCAGATAGGACATAGGGCAGGACCCCTCTGAATCATCTCCCAAAGGTCTGGGGAGGTTCCTGCTGACAGGAGGATAACCAGCATTATTCCAATCTACAGAAAGGGCATGAGCAAAGAACCCAGGGAAGACTGTGAGTCTAACCTCAATTCCTGGAAAAATTATGGAGATTATACCAGGTTCTGTTGAATGGAGTTTAAGGAATAATGCAGTCATCAGGTGCAGTCAGCATGGGTTCACAAAGGGAAAGTCCTGTCTAGCTAATTTGATACCCTTCTGTGAGAAGGTCACAGAAAGTGCTGGATGGAATGTTTCTGGATTTTAGTTTGCCTTTTGATACTGTCCTTCACAGCAGCCATCCAGACAAGCTGTCCAGCTTTGGGATAAGCAAGTTCAGAGTGTGCTGGGTAAAGAACTGGCTGAAGGGCAGAGCTTGGAGAGCTGTAGTGAGTGGGGCTACATCTGGCTGGCAATTGGTCACCCACGGTGTTTCTCAGGGCTCAATTGCAGAGCCAGTTCTGTCCCATGTATTTATCACTGATCTGGATGCAGGAGTTGGACACACTGGTGAGATTGCTGATGATACCAAACTGGCCAGTGCTGCTGAAAGATGCTTTGCAGGGGGATCTGGATAGAGTGAAGCATTGGACTGTGGTTAATGAGATGAAATTTAACAAGTTCAAGTGCCATATTCTGCACGTGGGACAGAGTAACACCAAGCACAAGTATAAATGGAGAGAGGAGTGCCTGGAGAGCCCTGCAGAGAGCCCTGGAGGTGCTGGTGGGCAGCAGCTCAGTGTTGAGTCAGCAGTGTGTGCCCAGGCAGCCCAGAGGGCAAACCATGTCCTGGGGAGCATCAAACACGGCATCACCAGCTGCTCAGAAGGGGGATCATCCAGCTGTGCTCCACATTGGTGTGGTCTTACATGGAGTGCTGGGTGCAGTTCTGGGCTCCATCATTTCAGATCAGTGTGAAGGTCCTGGAATGAGTCCAGAGGAGGGCAGCAAAGCTGGTGGAAGGGCTGGCAGTCATGTGCTGTGAGGAGCAGCTGAGGGTTCTGGGCTTGTCTGCTTTGGAGAGATGGAGGCTGAGGATCAACCTCATCACTCTCTGCAGCCTGAGAACATTGGAATGACTTGAAGGAGCACAAGGGAGGTTCAGACTGGACACTAGGAGGCATTTCTTTACCAAGAGGTTTGTCAGACACTGGAATAGGCTTCCTAGAAAGGTGGTTGATGCTCGAAGCCATCAGTGTTTAAGAGGCATTTGGACAATGCCCTTAAGAACATACTTTAACTTTTGGTCATCCCTGAAGTGGCAGGCAGTTGGACTGGATGATTGTTGTAGATCCCTTCCAGCTGAAACAGTCTGTTCTATTCTCTTATTCCTTCATATTGATTTCAGTATTAATTTTACTTCTGTTGTATCGAGGTTAAATGCAATCCTGAGTATTCACGGTAGAATATTAAAACTGTGATTTTGTTTGAGTTTTTTCATGCTGTACATCATTTTCTGAAGCAGTAGTAACTGTGTCAGTAACCTTCACCCTTTTCTGTTAACAAAGACAACCAGAAATAGCACCCTTGCTCATGGGATACCTGTAGTGCAGGTAAATCACAAGACAGGCATTTTAGCCATACAAAGACTCTTGGCATTTTGCAGGAACTGCACAGTTTTGTGGTGTGTGGCTCAGAACTACTGTGTGACCCTCAGTCTCCTCTAGAGGATTTTACCTCTCAGTGTTGACAGGGCATGGTGATTCCTGTGTAGTCACCACGCTACTTTGTCGTCCTTCTCAGGGCTTTTTCTGAAACCTGCTGAGACCGGGATGGAGAAATATCATTTCTTTCCCCACCTTGAACATGGCAGTTTCTGTTGAAGTTCAACCACATACCTGTGTGAGTCTTTTTAAATGCCAAAAGTGATGCTACATGATCCTGTGGCATTTGTGTGGGATCAGGAAGACTGCTGTGAAGAGAAAGGTAGAGCTTTGTATCAACACATTAATCCAAATTCTAATATTTACACTGCAGACTGGCTTTTAGATAGCTCTGTTCAAGGAAAATAATCTCTGTTGTGCAGTCTTTTGATCTAATTGACTGTCCAAGATGGGCTTTGAATGCTGAATCTGCTGGTTTGAGAGCATCATGTGGATTTCAGCTTCTCACATGTTCATTCTCTTTTGCCTTTAGGAAGAACAGAGGAGGGACTGGCTATTTCACATCAAAAGAGAGGGAATTACAAGCTAAGTAATTTCTGTTAGGTTTTAATTAATAAATTGTTTGGGATTTTCCTTGTCACCATAAACTAATCCCACCTGCCATTCCACATCTTTCACTGAGTTTTGTAGGTTGGTTTGTGCCACTGACAGGTCGGTGTCTGTCCTTCCCCAGGGTTTCAGGCTCTGCTCTCAGGAAAAGGAGCAGTTGCAACATCTTTACCATGGAGTGGAAACTATTCTTTTTCCTTTTTTTCTTTCTCTTACCATTGAACCAGTTGTCTTTAGGAATAAGGTAGATAAAGCTCACCTTCCCTCATTCTGTGCATGGGAGAGCAGTTTGAAAAAGAAGCTTCTCTCAGTTTTGCAGATCGAATTATTCTGTTTTACTTACTGTAATAACAATTAGACAATACATTTTCTTAGCAGAAATCTATGACAATTATTTTTTTCTCCCAAGAATTACCTGGCAGTTAATTGTTCCTTTGTTTTTCAAGATATATTGTGAAAAGACTGTGGTTTTAGTCGCAATTTGTAAGCCTGAGAATGGCATTTTCTCTTCCATAATACATTTTTGAAGGTTACTTATACCAAGATGGAGTTTGTTTTGGCTTTGATGGAAGGACAAATACCCAGTACTGCTTAATTTAGCAAAATAAGGTTGGTTACTGCCTCTGGGGTGGGACTGCTACAGCTGACAGGCATTGTGTGGCTGTGGCTTTCAGCTTGGCCTAAATGACTTCAAAAAACAACAGTAATTATTATTGGGCTGGATTGCATGTATGTCAGTATAGTCCACAATTAATCCCTTAAACAGCCTAGGAGAGTAAGAGCAGAGACAGACTAAGCTGAAAGCAGGCAATAAAACAGTAATAATTATTAATATTTATATGCCTTTTCATTGAGAGAAAGGACCTTGTTTAAGACAACTAAGGGATAAAAGAACTGAAGTGATTTGAGCTGGTGACTGAGCCTTACTGGAATGGGTTTTCCAGCTCCTGCTCCCCAGCTCCAGTCATTATGCTGCTGCCCAGGTGGAAGAGCACCTCTCTAAAAAAAAAAAAATACACTGTGCTAGTCCAGAGCCTCCTGAATTTTGCACAGATTTCCTACTGCACTTTAAAGCTGTGCTGCTACTGGTGTGGGTGGTGACTAGTGGTGTTGCAGGAAACAAACTGTGTGGCAGGGCAACTGCAGAGGGCATTGCTGGAGAAGAGGGGCCATTTAACTACTTCTGGTCTCCTGTTGTCTTTTCACCTCACTCTGAGGTACTTGTACAACCCTGGCTCAAGGACCTGGTCACAAACTCAGGCTGTTCCTGGATGACTGAGTGTAGTCAGCTGTGATGTTTGCTGTTCCCCTAGGAAGTTTTATGCTTACCATTTTAATATGATCCTACTTTCACTGGCAAGACAGTAGCATTGAATCTACTTATACCAAATCAGTCAAATTTGTGCTTTCTGATACAGTGCTGTAAGAAGCTCCACTCTTTATCATCAGCTGACCTGTTATCATGTACCACTGTTCCATTCTCCTGCTGCCATTGATCCAGCAGGGGTAGCAATCTCCTGGACAAGAGGGCCAGTGCAGAGATAGGTTTGCATGTGAGAGTGTTTTCAACTTCCTACTGCCTCTGCAATCTCAAATGAATAAAACTTCAGACCACCACCACCACTTTATTCCTGCTAGTTATGCTGAGAGCAAGTTACTCTGAACCAGTGAAAGATTTAGCAGAGAGTTTTGCTCATGACAATACAAATTCATGTTTTCTCTGTGAACAAGCCCTGCTTAGTTACATGGAAGTCATGAATTATTTGCTGATACCAGTTTGTATGAGATAAATTGGGGGGGGGGAAGGCATTTATTTCTGCCTCACTGAAAGTATCTTTACAAGTAGATTTCAAGTTTGCAATATGTGCTGCTGTTCCTGCAATCACATGTATGAAACAACAGAGCTCATGGTGGGTTGGACCCTGTTCCTGCCTGCCCACTAGGAGAAGGGAAGCAAATATGGATTTTGCCACAGGAGATTATTCAAAGATGCTGTTGCTCTCCACAATGTAAATTATTTATATTCAGTCCAGAGTTTTCTGCTGTGGTTCTGTTTTATACAGCTGTAAATTACTTGGATACAGTCCCAGTGGAAAGTCCTTACTATTTTGTAATGGAAAAAAGGAACTCTGCAGTAGAAATCTATAATGAATGAACAGGAACATCACCTTCCTATTGTAAATAAGATCTTGCTCTGTTTATTTTGACATCTTTTTACAAATCTGTTGCATTCAGGTGTAAATATCCCAAACCATGATCTTGTTCAGAGTTCTGAGATTTCTATTGTTTAATGTAATACTTTGTTTAATAGTTGTAATAATTATTTGTATAGACATGAACATGATAGTATTTTATTAAAAAAAAAGAAAAACATTCTTTGAATACTGTGTTCTTGTTGGTACAGCTTCTTTCCCCCTGGGAAGTCATGCCATTCACTCTTCAAGAGAAGTACAGAAAGTTTTGGGAATTTACAGTTAGTTTTCCACTGATGTATATTCTCTGCATAGACCAGAGTTATGCACTGCATTATTTGGAGATATAAAACTACACAGTTCAGAAGACATTTATGCTGATAATGAAGTATTAAATAATGCAGGGCAGGTGCCATCCCTGCCCAAGTGACAGTGATCACTGTGTTGAGATACAACTTCAGCTTTACAAAATGCTTCTCATCAGAGCCTGCTGCATTGAAGTGCTCTAAGAGAGTTCAAAAGAACTGAAGCTAAAGGATGTGATTTGGATGAGAGTGGCACAAAGATACTGCAAGTGAGTAAAGGCTTTTTTGGAAGGCTGCATATTACAGAAGTTGACAGAACTACTCTAAAGCAATTCTTTTCAGGGGCTGCAGAATACTTTGGTTGTAAACCTCAACATTCTCATGGGCAGGGTAGATGCCCTTATGGAAGGTTTTTTAGTATTGTGACAGAGGGGCTTCTGTTTTGTTACTTCAGTGACAGCCAGCATGTACAGCTCAGTCAGAGTAGGGGGAAAGGGGAACAGGACACAAGTGAGGCAAATACCTCCAAGGATGGGCTGATGCCCTCACCACTGNAAAACAGTAATATATGGAATATAAAGTTTTTTACAGTTAGAGTGGTAAAACACTGGAACAGGTTGCTCAAAAAGGTAGTGGATGCCCCACACCTGGAAATATTCAAGGCCAGGTTGGAGCAACCTGGTCTAGTGGGAGGTGTCCCTGCTGGGGGCAGGGAGGTTGGAAATAATGACTTTTAAAGGTCCTTTCTAACCCAAACCATTCCATGATTCTGTGATTCAGTTCTATCTGCCTCCTGTCTGTGGCTCTGTGCCTGTTGGAGAGGGGAGGCACCTGCAGGTGCCCAGGAGCTGTGGAAAGAGAAGAGCAGGGTATAGAGAAGAGACAGGTCACATTGCTCTGGGAGAGGTGAAGTAGAGGCTGCTCAGCAGCAGCTTTCTGGCCACGCACACCCAAAATCATCCGACCCTTCCACAGCACTGCATTGGCTTTTACTTGGGAAAGTGTTAATAGGCCTGCAGAAAGCATTGCAAAACAAATGGTAACAGATCTGAGTGTTAGCAGCTCTTTTGCTCATAAAAAAGCAAACATAGCTCATGACTTGGCAAATAAGTCTGAGGATTGAATAACCAACTGCAGAAAGCTTAGGGCAGGTGTTCCTGGGCTGGTACAGCTTTACATACCATAAGGAGAGTTACTCTGGCAGCCACCACTTCCAGCCAGACCAGCTCCTGCTTCCTTTAAATTCATCACAGCCCCTCCCATGAGCTGAGGAGGGGATTCACCAAAGAAGTGAACTGTTTGTTTCCCTTTCAGGAGTTGTGACAGTCTATGCTGAGCATGAGCATAGGAGGGATGGATGAGCACTTGATGGAGGAAGCAGGGACCCCCCTACTGGCCTGCAGGCAGCAGGAAACCCTCCCTCCCCCACCCAGTTCCAAGATCTTGCTCTGCTTTTCTCCCTCCACACCTCTGTCCTTCAGTGAGCAGAGAAAGGTGAGAAAAACACAAGATGCAAATCCTTCCTCACCTACCCAGGGAGACAGATGTTCTTCCTCCCCCGAGGGCAGTGGCCTGTAGAAGGGCAGCAGGACTCAAGACAAGCTGCATTTCAGGTGCAAGGTCTGCACAGCCAAGTGTGACCAGGACAGCTGGGAGGCAAGAGCTGCCCAAGTGCCACCCAGAGCCATCCAGAGACCCCTGGAGCCACTGGGAGAGGCTGGGCCCTGCAGCCACGAGATGGGAGAAATTAAACACAAACAGAAACCAGCAAGCAGAGCAAAGCTAAGAGGGAATTTTAAAAATTGATTCATCAAGCTGGAAGCACAGAAGCAGCAGGGAGACGATTCTCACCTTCCCTCCTCTCTCTCAGGCTTGAGGTGCCTTTCATTGTATTTGTCACGATTTTCTTGCTGGTTCTCCAGCCTCTGTCTCCCTCACTGCTACCACGTTACCCTTCACACACTGTGCTCATCCCTGCTTATCTCAGTCACCCCATATGCTGTTCTACCTCCTACAATGAGTCTTCCAACTGCTGTTCAGCCTTAGTTTTTCCTCCCATTTCAATTCAGAGAAAACAACCAGCTTCTTGGCTAGAAACAAACAGAAGCTTGGGACAAGGTCTCATTATCAAAGGCACAGGGAGAAGCAATACCTTTTACAAAAATGTGTGTCCAACACTGGACAAATTTGGGGGCACACAAGACCTTCTTCAGTCTGGCAAAGCACTGGGAGTTCCTACAGTGGCCCTTGCAGGAGGGCAACACAGAGCACATGTTGTAAGAACACTGTCAGGTCAAACACTGCTACATTTCCTGGTACAGAAACTCGGGCAGTTCCATCCACACAGCACATTTCTAACCATGCTGGACGAGAGAGAGCACTACAGTCCAACACAGACTCAGTAAGGATTTGGGTTGTTTGGGTTTTGATTGTTCTGGGGTTTTTTTGCACACAGACTTCTTGGCAGCCCTTCCTTACGAGAAGAAAAAGGAAGATGCAGGAAAGCCCAA
Organism: Neodrepanis coruscans; assembly: GCA_013400695.1. Classification (NCBI taxonomy): domain Eukaryota; kingdom Metazoa; phylum Chordata; class Aves; order Passeriformes; family Philepittidae; genus Neodrepanis; species Neodrepanis coruscans. Next base: position 25,241 of record VYZS01033374.1, read on the forward strand.
GTACCCAATATTGGATTCAGACATTTAAGACAGATCAAGAACATATGGCAGGGTTGCAGGGTGGCTGAATGGAAAACGTGGACTATTCTCAGCTTGATACTTCTCTGCTGATGCTACTCAGACAAAAATGAGTGTCATCCCTTTCCCTGCAGCCTCCACTGACACTGTTGAGGAAGAGATGCTCAGCAAACCTGAGAAACCTACCCATTTCCAAGATGAAACATTCACAACTCCATCTGCCTGGCAAAACTGCAAGTCAAGCCCAAAGCACTGTCAATACAACACAGCACACCAGGACCACCTCCACCTTCTGCACTTCTGGCACACCCTGCCTGAAACACAGCTCCACCTCTGGAGCACTGCAGCTCTGCTTGGGAAGGTAACAGCTGGCAGCCTCTTCTCTCATTCCTCAGCCAGCCCTCTCTTTACCCTCCTGCAGGGACTACAGTGACAAGAGTGTCTGTTCTTTACTCCATTTAGCCTTGCAAAGGAAATCTGGGTAAGAGAACAAGCAGGTCATCCACACCTATGCTCAGGAAATGCCTGTGATGGTCCCACAGGTGACACCAGCTGTGTGACACCACTGGGCACCCCTCTGCCCTAACTGCTCTCTTTGCTGCTGCCAAGAACTGGAGCAAAAAGAATTCGTATCAACCTGCAGAGCAGGGAACCAGAAACTCATTTTATTGATCATCTTTACAAACTCAAACTTAGAAAAAAGTAAAAACCAGCTGGTGTGAAACTTTTCAAGGAAATACAGACTCTTGGGGTAAAACACTGACACAATCATCTGCTTTAATAAGCAGAAGGGGAATGAAAACTTTATATCACGAATGTAAAAATGCTCAGACAACAACAAGAATAAGGACAGCAGGCATGAAAGAACACTTTTTAATTCAAAATTAGCAAAACAGGTCCCATTTTAGATGCAAGGCCTGAAATAATTCACAACTTTTCCTTGTTTTTTAAATAACTTAAGAAATCCGAAAGAATGCAGAAGCCATTTAAAAAGTTACTTCAGATGCAGGAAAGTTGGACAAGAAAGTTTGGTCCAGGATCTTCAGCTAAAAAGCTCAACCCCAAGTGCCCCAAAACCTCCTCCACACTCCCAGCCCATAAGGGAACATGCTTTGCCAAGTTTTTCCAAAGCACACTTGTGGAAGGAGAAAGTCAGAGGCTGCTGGACAACCTCCTGGTTCCACCTTGTCCCTTTGGCAAGGCACAGAGCAGGAGCCAAGGGGCTGCCAAGTTGCTGCCCAGCATGCCAAGGTTGTGGCTTTGCTGCACCATCTCTGAGTACAGCACTTCTAGTGACCTGAGGGAGACCACCAGGGTGACAAATGCCAGCACCAGAGCTGCCAGAGGGAAATGTGGCTGTTCAATGTGAGAGAGGCTGCAAGAGCAAGATGAGAGGCTCTGGCAGAGCACTCAGGGCCAGCTCTAGCCCACCATCTCCCTCCAGCACCACACAGTCTTGTTACTATGGCTCCCCACCAGCTATCAGAGGAGTCTCTCCAACAAAAAGAAGCAAAAAAGAAAACAGTTCCCTCACTGCCACCTCAGTTTGGAGTCCTCTGCTCCCTCGGTGGCTGCAGGACAGGAACCAAACGCTCTCCTGTGCTGCCAAAGGGACTCTCCAAGGGCAGCAGCCTGCAGGGTACAGGCACCAGCTCTCAACATAGGAGGAGCTGCATTGCACTTCTCAAGCCTGCTCACTGGAGAAGAAGTGGAGCACATCAGCAGGAAGGAAGGGAAGCAAAGGTCTCAAAAACATGCCTCCCCTTTCTGTTTCCTCCCCCCTCACTGGCTCCAGCACCCACTGCACCTACAAGCCAGAGGGCTCTGCACTGGCCTTGGTTGCTGGGTCATGCCTGCCCCAGAGGATGCAGTGGGAAAGGAGAAAACATTGTCTTCCCTCCTGGTCCCACCTCAGTTAGCACAGCACCCCTTCCTGCTTGCTGTGGGATCCTGCTCCCCTGCTCCCACTGGGTTGTTGGCCACGGGAGCAGGCTCATTCCCCACAGACACCAGTGGTCCAGTGCCTTTGGCTGAGCAGTTTTGGACACCCCTGTGCCCCTGTCCTTGGCAACTCAGAACACTGGGATCTTGTCCCTGCGCACTGTATCCAGGTCATCATCCAGGGTCAGCAGGACCTGAGGAAGGAAAGTGCAAGGCAGAGTCAGGTCTTGCTGGCCAGGGAGGTCTTCCTTTCAGACCTCTGGATCTTGCTTTCCTGGGAAGCTTTCACAAAGCCATGACTCACTGGTTACAGCAGCAGCCCCTCAGCTTCCCCACAACAGCTGTGTGACCCACCAGCCCAGAGGGAATTTGAGGTACAGGGACAGAAATAAGGCAAAGGAGAAAGCCTTATCCAAGAAACATCCCACTATGAAGGATACCTGGAGGTAGAGCCAAGCAGAGGAGTTGGGACACTTCAATGGAGTTCTGGAGCAGTCAGAGCTCCATGTGAACAGAGGGGGGCACGGTGGAAGAGGAGAGGATGAGGCCATACAGCAGAGTGGGAGGCTCAGCAGGACTCACCAGAAAGGAGAAGAACAAGGCAGCTGCAGAGAGGAAGTGCCAGACATCATGGTCATCAAAGAAGCCCAGCAGGATGCACGGCCGGTTCTTTTCTCGAGACTCTGCTGGAGTCTCCTAGAGGAGCAGGCAGAGGGTCAGGACCTGACATCGACTCACACAGGGCCCTTGCTGGCCACACTGGAGCCTCTAGAGATCACCCTGTCTTAATCCTCCATGCAGGAGCCAGGAAGAGGTGCTGTATCAGCCAGACATGGTGAGAGCAGGGCAGGAACACACTTAGACCTGAAAATGGATCTGTGACCACAACCCACAACTGGGAGGAACCCTCTGGTATCCACATCCGAGGTCCTGCATAGCACAAGCTACACAGCCTCTACCAGATCATCCTGTAGCAAACCCCTCATTTCCATGGAGATAGATGTGATATCCTGTTAGGAGGCATCCAATCAGGATTTAACAGCCTCACAGATCACAGAGAGCCCTCACAGTCTCAGGCAGGTTGGCCATCTCCTCCAGGGATAAGTCTTCCATCCAGCACTAGTCAGGATTTGCCCAGTTTTGCTTTCAGATCCCCAGCTCCTCCTCTGTCCCCTGGTGAGGACTAGCCACCTCCAGATCACCTGGGTCATAAACAGCCTCTACACAGCCATGTACAGTCATTTTTGGCTCAGCATGATTTCCTATGCTCCCTTCACAGTCTGGCTAACAAGTTAAACCCTTTCATCTCAACATGAGCAGGCCAAGACTCTTTTTGAGAGTATCTTTTGTGCAAAACAAACAATAGGAAGGAAAGATGATGAGATGCAGAGATAGACAGGACAGTGAAAGGAACACTTTACCTCCCAGCTGCTGAGGGTCTGGAAAAAGAAGTAGAGGGCAGCTGCCCACATCACTGCTGTGGCCACGATGCAGAACATGGGAATGGGCAGGAGCTTCTCAGAGCTGCGGAGCTGCAGGAAGGGACAGAGACAAAACACACCCTGACTTCTTCCCAGGGGACAGAGCCATGCACAGGGCTGACATAACATGGCCACCTGTGAAGGGCTGACCATTCCAGTCACCCCTGAAACAGCTACACACCCCACTTCCCAACACCCTGTCCCACCCTGAGCTCCACAAAGGCCTCTCCATATCCCTCTGCAGCATCACAGGAACCCAAACTGCAGCCAGAATAGAGACCCATCCCTTCCCCTTTGGGCACAGGCACCCCAGAGGCAGCTACAGCTGCCTCCCTCTACCTTCATGATGATGTAGAAAGCCAGATACAGCAGCAGGTTACAGATGAAGATTCCCAGTATGTAGGAGGCAAAGTCTCTGGGCCGATATACAAGCCCAAAGATAGCACTGAGAGAGAGGGAAGAAAGGACATCAGACAGCCTCTTTCACTGGGGACAGGGTACATCCCTAAACTGACAGCCATCCACTCCCCCACCTCCCACAGACCACAGGGAACAGCAACACTGCCACAGCCGCCCAATTCCCTAATGTTTGCCTCTGTCCCCAGCCAAGGAAATTCAGCCTCAGTCAGCTGCAGAAGCAACTGAGACCCCACAGCACAACCAAGGGCCCTGGGTTGCTTCCAAATACATCTCATTCAGTTGGAGCTGGCCCCAGACCTGTACATTTGGCAGAAGGCATGTCCCCAAGAAGCAGCTTTAGTGATAAGCAAGAGCCTGAGGGGACAATTTTAGGTCTCATCCAAAAGCTTATCCCTCCCCCCTGCATGCAGTTACTGCTCAGTCAGGCTCTGTGACTAACAAATGCCTGCCAGATCTCCTGCACCTTTGCTGTGTCAAACCTCTCAGCTATGTGGGGAGCAGGTGTACAGCACAACAGCACCAAGCCAGCCCTACATAAGCTTGCTCAGACATAAGCCCAGCTGAAACACTTAGGGATGCCCCACACAGCCCTCTAGTGCTGCATCCCAGGGACCTGCTTACCCTCAGCACTCCTCAGATCAAGCTCCCTGCCAAAATGTATCAGAAGGGCCCCAGCACAGGATTATTGCACAGACACTGCTGCATTTCCCCATCATTCCAGTGTGCCAGTACCAAATCCTGCTGCCCATGTGCACAAAGACACCAACATGCCACTACTTACAAGGACCAGTTGACCAGGTTTCCAACAATGAGCAGCACCATCCTGTCCTGCAGAAAAGACACTGATGATCATATGAAAGCAGAATAACATACAGAAAGAGGCCTTTGCCTCAGAAATTCAGGATATCATTATGTGCAAACACATATGCCCCTAGCTCTGTAGTTTGCCCTGCAGGAGCTTCTACCTGATGGAAACTGCTCTGGCCCTCACAAATTTTAAGGAAGTGTTGCAAGGAGACTGAACATTTGAGAAAGAGCAAGCTCAGCACTCAAGGGATGAGCCTCAGGAGGTTCTGCAAATCCTTTGACTGTTTTCTGTTCTACTGTTTTCCTAGGTAGCTTGCTTCCCTCCCACCATTTTATAGAAAAATTACTGCAGAGAGCGACCACTTGCTTGAAAGAGGCAGCAGGGGAAGCTTTGGATATAATCCTGCACATACTCAGAGAGCTTTTTTTTTAACTCCCATCTTATCATTAGCTAGGGAAGCCCTGTAACTGCAGCAGGAAGAAGAATTACATCTGTGGGGCATGTGCATTTATGCTTACAGCTGCTTTCATGATGTAGCTATTTCAGGCTGGCGAGGCTTACTTCATGCCTGAGTGGACTGAGTTTGCTTATTCAGAGGTGGGAGAATAAATAAAAATGAAAGAAAGAAAGAAAAAGGATGCTCATGGATAAAAACTCCATTTGGCTTCAAGTCCTAATTAGCACTCTGTGCCAAGAAGAAAGCCAACAGTGGGACACAAGGTAACAGCCACTCTTACTTTTCTGCTGTCTGCCCTGAGGTGCTGCAGAAATAGCAGTGCTGTTGCTGAAGCCAGAGAGCCAAAACAGTTGCTGCCTTCCCCAAAGAGGCTGTGCTGCACAGAGCCTTGTACCCAATCCTCCAAATGGATGCCCCCAAAGAGCAAGTGCAAAGGCAAATCCTGTCATGCTTGTATCCCCTTGCTTTGATGTTTTATTCACCAAAGTCTGAGTTAGGGGAAGTCTGGAGGTTGGGGATAAACCAGTCCAGCAGGGATCTACACCTACCCAATCATTCCGAGGGAGGGAGAAGAAGGGAAGCACAGAACATCACTTTTTCAAACAGCCCAACCTCTTTCCTGTGCCTGCTGCCTAAAGGTGAAGCAATTGCTGAGAGGTCTTAACATGAGAAATCACCTACCATGTACATTGGTCGACTGCACTGCTGGATGCAGTCTGTGTACAGCACCATCACTGCTCGTCGAAATATGCCCAAGTCTGTCAAAGAAGAGGATAAAAGACAGAACAGCCAGCAGAGTGAGCTCCAAAATGTAGGGAAAGACATGGACACCCACCAGCTAACAACAGAGAACCCAAGGTGTCAGCAAGATTCATTTCTTGCCCTTTGGGAGCAGCCTGTGCTGAGCAGAAGGGCAGCCACAGGAGGATGTGGATGGCATTTGGACAGAATGACAGGTTAAAAAGAAATTAAAAATCCCCTTCACACTGGTACCACCCAGAAATCACACAGGCTATGGCTGTACACACAAACAGACTTGCTTTGCAACTCCATCAGTGGAAGAGAGATGAGATGTGTGTATGCAGGAGGGGGGAAAAGCACCTCCCATGGAGCAAGCTCCCAAAGCAAGGAAGCAGCAGAACCAGACCCCACAGTCCTTAGAGGGTCCTAAAGGAGGAGAGTGCACCCAAGACACTCCTGTGTCCGAGATCACTACAGAAGCTTCTCTGCAGAGCCATCAGTGGGGATGCACAGACATGCATGCACATAACATGCCCTCCTTTAGCCACAAATGCAGAGCTTGAAAAGCCTCTTGCACCAAGATCAGAGCTCTCCTATGCTATATCCCTCCCTTCCTGCCAAGGAACGGGACTGGCAGTGCTGCTGGAAAACTGTTTTTCACTTATGGAGAGCCGCCCCCAGGTGGCACACGAGTCTGCATCCTCACACACATCCATGCAATCCCTGGATGCTACACCACTTCATCATCAATCCAGCAGAGGAAAAAGGAGAGCTGCAGACAGTTACCTGAGTCAGGGCCATCTGAGGCAGATAGGAGCAGAAGAGGAAAGAGAAAAAGGTTTGTAAGCAGAGCAGAAGAGCCAGGTCCTCCACCAGACCCACTCCCCACTCACCCCATGACAGGCTGTGGCTGACTGCTCTGAGCAGAGCACTGGGGAGAGCTCTGCAGGACAGATCCCCTCAGAGCCCAGCTCTCCTGCCATCACAGAGCAGACAGGTCCTGCTGATTCCCACTGGTCTGGGAAGCAGTAGCACAAGGAGTTCAGAGGCCAGGAAGAGCATCAGATGGGTGAGAGGACAGGGTAACCCAGAACACAGGCCACAGGACTGTGCTGACAGACACACTGCACAGGTGACATGCAGGTGAGGACAGCAGGCACCTGCACACCCTAAAAAAGATGGTGGGGTCACAGCACTTACCCATTTTGAAGCGGCCCATGTAGTAGATCTGGGTGCTGAGAGCCAGTGAGGCCAAAACATGGATTATTGAGAAAACAACCCAAAACCACATGTCATTTTTCCCAAACACCTGAAAGCAAAAACATGTTAAAAGCAAACTGAGCCCCATTACAGCAAGGACAATCCTTTCCTGTCCTATATTACCATGGGACATTAGATAACCTTACTGAATATGGAAAAGAAACCCCTAAATCTTCCCACTTGAAAACAGATCTATAAATTCAAAATGAAGTACAGAGATGCAAGGGGAGCTCAACATTCTGGAGAGGAGACCAATCTTTCTGAATAATCCTTCAGATAAGAACAACAGCTTGGGAGGACAGCAGCTGGCCCAGGAAGCAGAAATGCAGGGACATCCAGGCCAGGTGAGTTCTCTCTGCTGAGATGGGCAGCAGCTCCCTGGACATGGAGCTGTATTTTTACCAAGGCAGCCAGGGAACCAACCATTATTTTAATAAGCACTCTGTAGCTCAAAAAGCACAAAACTGCACAGCAGGCAATTGCTCCTACTGTACACTTTCATTTTATTTAAGGACTGCAAGTGACCTACCAGTGCAGCTTAATGCTATATTAAGACCTCAGTTTTTCAGTTATACATTAAGGAGACCAGAAACTCTAATCTGCCATCAGCTGTAAGCACTCCCCTTCCATGGGGCAAAAGCACTTACCTGAACTTTTCTCTTTATGTGTGGGGGGAAAGAAAAAAAACAAAAAAAAAAAACATGCCATTCTAAAGCAAGCAGAAAAGTCTCCTCTACATGAATGGAACAAGGGAGACACAGAATTTATAAGCTCCACTGATCAGCTTCAAAGCATTCCCCAAGAAAAGATTCAGCAAGCCATAATAAAGCCCCAGTGTTTTGGACCTGGTTGTCAAGACCAACCACACCTGTCAAGAGATTCTTGGGAAGTCCCAAGTTCACCAGCTGCTCCTGCATGCCTTATCCTACTGTCTCCTACTTGGAGACCTTTGCAGAACTGATTGGTAATTCTGCACTGTGTGTGGTAGTGAAACAACGACAGCCCAATGACATCTAGCTACTAGTTCAGAGCAAGAATTCAATGGGTTTTTCCTGGTTACTGATGAATGAAAATGAGTCCTCCAAAGGAAGAGAAACAGAGAGCTCCAAGGTAAAGGACAAGATGGAGATTTGGGTGAGCCCAGCTTAATTTCCAATACTGTGAGCAAACAGGCAAAGTCCTGCACCAGTCCAGCAATCCTTGTGATTCCTTCTGCTCCAGTGCCCTTCCATAGGTATGTACTCCAGAAATTTGCCTGATAGTCCCCCAGACATTATCCTAGCCCTGCACATCTCCAAAGATCAGAAGGCCAACTGCAGGAGCTGTGCCTAACAACAGAGTCTTCCAAAGGGGAGAAATAGGCACAAGCAATTAGGTACAAGACACCTGTCCAAGAAGTTCAGCCAGCCTTGCCCCTCACCCCAGCAATATGAATCATCCCATGGGAAGATCATCTGTGTGCTGGGACATGGACACCTGGATGCATGAATTTCTCCTCTTGAGGAGAATGGTATAGAGCAGACAAAGCTCAAAAAAGGGCCCATGTAAAGAAAACTGCTGAATGCTCAGGAGAAGGGAGGAGGAAAACCCAAGAAAAACGAGAACTCAAATGCTTAACACATTCTTATCCTACTCTGCTGCTTTCCCCAGTCATTCTCCCACTTAAGCAATGTTCCCAGCACACCATCTCCATCCCAGAGAAGCACATAGGTAAGGAGGAGCCATACCACTCCTAGGACAGCCAGACAGATCACCACAGCAAACGAGGCATAGGCAGAGTAGGCGCTGGCATTGATGTCTGGGTGGCGGGTCTGGTAGAGCTTGAGCATGCACAGTCCTGCAATCATGTACATGAAGGAGGTGTCTGTGGAGGGAGCACAGCAGAAACAGTGAAAAAAGATACTGCCAATGGGCCCTGAAAGCTGCTCCAAGTGTACACAAAGCAGTGCAGCAGCAGGACCAAACCCAGTGCTAGCAGGCACAAATCCCTGATGCTTCACTACGCTGGACAGCACTTTGGGCTCTGCCATCTTGCAGCACACCAACTAAAGGGGATCAGAAAGTAAGGGCAGCACAGAAACAGGCAGGGAATCACAGACTGGTGAAGCCTAGTGACTTCTGGAGATCATCTGGTCCAACAACCAACCCTGCTCAAGCAAGGTCAGCTACGAGAGGGTTGCCCAGGATCATGTCCAGTCAAGCTTTGAATATCCCCACAGAATTCCCAACCTCTCCAGGCAATCTATTCAGTCTTTGATCATCCTCAAAGGAGGAAAAGATTTTTTTTAGTGTGTTCAGATGGTTTCCTGTAGTTTAATTTATGCCCACTGCCTCTTGTTATGTCACTGGGCACCAGTGAAAAGAGCCTGGCTTACTCATCTTCATTCTCTCTCATCAGATATTCACACTCACAGATAAGATCCTGCCTGAGTCTTCTCTTCCTCAGGAAGGAGAAGGAACCCAGAGAGCAAAACTTGCACTGAGATGACACACAGAGGCTTCCTAGGCTTAAACACTCTGATGCTCAGGCTGTGCCCTTACCACCTTCAAGCACTGAGCTGCAAGAGCAAAGGAAGATCCTGCCAGCAGTGCACTACCAGAGTCCCAAGGGCTGGAGAGGAGGCTGACTTGTGTTAGTCCCTGACATCCAAAGCCTCCCTGCCTCCTGACTGAGCTTTCAAACAGGCAGGCTCCAGGGCAGTTTGCAAGGGTAGAGGGATGGGAAATGTCAGCAAGAAATCCTAGCTCCAAGCTCAAAAGGAGAAAGGAAACTCAGCTTACCAAACTGGAAATTGGAGTAATTAGGGCAGACGTGGTAACAGGCACTAAGCACCCCTTCCATCATCAGAGCAATGCCCATAGCATAAAAGAGGCCAAAATGCTTTGGGATCCCATAGTCCTGGAAAAAAAAAACAAATCTGTACAGTAAGTATCCTCACTGTCCTGATAACAGATGAGCTGCCATTCTCCATCACTTCATCCCTCCTAATTCCTACACGTCCCTTAGTCAGCAGTGCAGCACAGCTGTGCTGTGCACAAGCGCTGGCTCTGGATTTAACACATGGCATAGACAGGTGAATCCATAGGCAGCAAACCCAAGCTAACCAGCCTTAAACTCCTGGTATGGATATCTCAGGTTTTTGGCACTGACATAATGAAACAAAAAAATCTGTCCTTTACTTCATGCCATGCTACATCCTGACCAAAACTGAGAAAGGACTGGAGACCCAGAATTGCTCTTGTAGTAAAATATTGGGACATGCAAGAACATAAGTGTCCCACTTAGATCTTTTTCCACAGGAGGAAAAAAGAGGAGGATTTGATCCACCAGCAAGGAAACCAAAAGGGTGTAATCACCCTGGTTTTCAAGTTCATCCTGTCTTCCCTCCCTCCACTCAACCCCATGCAATCAAGCTTCCTACCAGGGTATAGATGTCTTTCATCTCCATGGCCCGACGGTGGAGAATGTCCCTGCGCAACACAATGAGGAGGAAGAGAATGCCCAGCATCATGTGCCCCACATTGCTGAGGATGTTGTTGAAGGCACTACAGGAGAGAAGGTGGTTTAAGACAAAGGCAGCACCAGCAGCAAGAAGCTGATCCCTGGGCTGTGATAAACTGAATCCATTTTGCATCCCCCTCCACCATCCTCCACCTCAGCATCACAGGGACTGCAGGGCTCACTCACCTCAGCACCCCAAGGGGATGAGCACACAGAAAGTTGTAGTAGCAGATGTCCTGATTGCCAGTCACATTCACTACCTGGACACAGAGAGATGATATTAGCAAATCCTCTCTGCTCTGGGGAATTTGCTTCATGCAAACACTGCAGGTACACAAGGTGTTACCAGGACGCAGCCTTGCTCTACCACTGACACAGAGGAGTATTGACATCTGTAAGTGAAGCTTTTAGGGTGGGACAAGGTGTTGTCACAGGCAACAAATCTGACAACAGTCTTCAGAGGAAACACTGCGTGCTCTCAGCCCCATCACTAATAGATCTGCTTGCAGGTATCTGAACAACAGCAGGATAGCAAGGGTGGGGAGAAGGGAGCACACAGCAATCCCTACTTGCTTTCAGTTGTCTTTTAGAGATAATAGCAGATTCCTCCTGTTTCTAAAATGAAACAGGACCCAAATGAGACATCAGTTGAGCAGAAAAACAGCTGCATTCCCACTTTCCAAGCGAAAATAGCAGAACTGCAAGCTGAGTGAGCCAAGCTCACAGTAACACTCAACACAGTGCAGAGAGAGTAGCCAAGCTAAACTGCCCCCCAGACAGAGCACAATTCCTAGGTGATCCCAGTTTCAAAACTGTGACTCTCATCCTTACAAAAGGCAACCAAAGAACAAATTTAAAGGGAAGAAGGGACAGCCACGGAGCCAAACACACCGTCTGGTAAGTGATGACGAGCTGGATGACCGGCAGGGCATAAAACACTGCAATGGTGATGATGTTCCTGCAGAGAGGAGACAGCAGCAGCAGTTACACACCCAAACAACAGGTGCACACCCAGGATAGAGCTCCATGGAATGTGTACACCTCAGTGCCTAAGGGCACAGACCCTGCTCTCTGGGGTTAAAATCTGGTTATGATCTCCTGAAGCAGAAGAGCACATGTGCTGGGGCAAACAGCAGGCAAATACTAGGGGTACAATAAAAGCCAGGATGTGGTCTGCAAGCTCATGTGTTTGAGTGCCAATTTCTCCCCTTCCCCACTATGTTCCAGCGTGGTTGTTACCACACTTAAAAGCAATGATGCAGAACAGAATCCATTACCAGGATCATGTGTTCATTGGTCCACAAATATCCTTATTTGAGGTATGTGGGATTTGCAGTTACTGGTTGGAACAGGGTCAAAGTGTAACAGGATGGTTCAAAGAATATCCTCAGGTCCAAAGTGTGGTTCAGAAGAAGGGCATGTGGATAAACTCCACAACCAGACACCATGTCCAGAGCCTGAACCTTACCAGTTTGCCTTCTCCTTACCAGAAATAGATTTTGTATTTTTTGCTGACAATCCTTCGGTCCTTCCTGGACAAGTCCGATAGATAGAGGAACACCTAAAACATCAGTGGGTGAGAGAAGACAGAAGAAAACAGAAAAGAACCAGTGAAGATTACAACAGCCAGCATACAAGATCTTGACATATTTGGACAACATGCAGCTTGCTGCTCTTTGGACTGTTTTTTCACAGTGGGCTCATTGTGTCCCTTGATTCTGTGGGAGTGAGTTCTGAAAAATTCTCTGACTTCCAGGAATGGCTCTAACCGTGTGTGCAAAGAACACTTAGCACAGCCTGAAAACTTTCAGTGACTGAAAAAAACCCACTAAGAAGCACATTCAGCTTTATAAGATTAAATCCACTTATCAGTGAAGAGGAAACTTCAAAATCCTGGTAAAGTGACCAGTGCTGGTCCTCCCTCACCTGGGTGTGCCCATGGGCCAGCATCAGGACCACAGCTGCAACACCAGCCATACCTTAGTGCGGATGATGTTCTTATCACTTTCAATTTCTGGCATGGTGTCAAAGTCACTCTCTTCTTCCACAGAGCTGTCAGTGTCAGAACCAGCTCCCTGCCTACGCTCAGGGGAAGACATCTGACGTCCACCACTGGAACTTGACTCATCTGGACCAGAGAGGGGAGAAGGAAACAGGCAAGGTAAAGGCTAAATCCTCTGTGCACAGCAAGAATGAAGCTGTCCCAGATACTAGCTGTACTCAATTTGAGATGGCCATTTCAGGGAATAAGTGTTTCCATGATCCCACACCTTCCTAAAAGTATCAGATTATCATCTAAGAGCACTTTCAAGGACCATCATCTTCCCCACTGGGCTCTGAAATCTGAAAGAAGCCAAAAAGCTCTAGTGAAAGCAGGAGGCTGTTAGGGGTCAAAACCACNACCTGAAGTCTGGGTCCAACAGCTGGGTCAAATTACAGGATTATGCCCAAAAGTCCACTGAACTGTTCAATACCAATGCCTTCACAGGAGGGAAAACTACTGTAAAGAGGGAACTTTTAAATACTCTGGCAAAGAGAAATCATACCCATCATCTCAGATTAGCAGGACCCTTGGGAAGTTTTTTTCCTCCTCCACCACCAGGACATGGTTCCCCTGTTGACAGTGTGATGCTATTTCTTCCCCAGAGTGCAAGAAGCTCTGATTCTGTCTTGCCTTGCTGCACAAAACTCTCCAGCCTTCCAGGAAAAGGCATGCTTTGGTCTAAAGGCAGGCTTGAAGAGCTAATAACAGGCTTCTAGAAGGGACTTTCTTGAAAGGGCCCTTTGTCAGTCCCTAGTAAATGTCCTGTCTAAAGCAGCATTGTCACTTCTCAGGTGACTATGGCTTTGTCTAGCTGAGACAAACACTTCCAGTGACAGTTGCTCTACATATCTCTTTCACAGATTTGCCACCTTTATTATGCAGATGCTTTTCCCTGAAGTGCAACCAGAGCCTCCCAAGCGGCAACTGTTTTTTTTACAAGTAGCTGCAAGATGTTCCTAAAGTAGTTTGCAGCTTTATTCCTTTCTGGCTTTAAACCACCTTAAAAGTGCCTCCTCCTGTCCCAGGCAGAACTTTCCCCACGTCCCCAGTGTTGGAATATACTGTACCAATAGCACCATAGCTGCTTCCCTCAGGAGTGCTGGCTGAAATAGGGCGTGAAGAAGTCATAATCCCAGATCCTGCAATGGAAACAGATCCAAAAGGGACAGTTAGCTTCACGTCAGTGCTTCAAAACATATCTCTGAGGTGAATACAAACAGCTTGAAGATCTGGAGGGGCTTGGGAAAAGCAGTATTTCTCTAAACAGATGGCAGTCTCCCTCTAGAGCATACTGTGCAAAAAGAGAAACCCTTGTTTTGCCATTTTATTTGCCACATATGTAAAGACACCTAAAACTTGTCCCTGCCTGAGCCCAAATCAGAGAAGCACTCTTGCAGCAATGACATTTGATGTTTCAAGTCCCAGTTACTGCTTTCCTTTGATATATGTTCACTGTGGTTGTTTGGCTGTAGACTAAAACCTGGTCTCAGTTTCAGCTCCTCTACCCTCCTGCCCCATCCCTCCAACAGGGCAAATGAACAGCTCAGAGGAGCATCTGAAATGGACTGAGCAACAGAAGGAAAGCTCTGAAACACTGCA
>VYZS01033375.1:10052-38421 GCA_013400695.1 Neodrepanis coruscans
TAATCGATAACCTGTGAAGACAGCACATCATCTAAACCCCATTCCAAATAATATTTCTGTGTAGTGTTAGCTGTGAATTTACCCTGTACAGCTCTATCTCTATAAATATAATTCCATGTATTAATAGTCACAGAAAGGCTGTAAGTGAGCAACTATTTTTATGAAACGCACCACTATGGATAAATTAACTTTTACAGAAATCTTGTTTACTGTATGATATTCTAAACCACTGTCAAATAAAATATATATCCAAAAATCTTTTTTTTTCAATTGTATATAGTCTGTGTTAATTTTAAGTAACAGGCTTCAGTGTTACCCTGAGAAACAATCGTTTTCATGCATGTGAGTACAGTTAATTAGCTACTGCCTTATGAAACAAGGAAATAGTCCATTTTGATTTCTTACTCCAAAGAGGGGTAGAATTTATGAACAAATTCCATAATGGCAAGTTAAGGCCTATGAGGTGACACAGACACAGAGAAATCTCTTCCTTGGTGGACAAACCTAAACTCTTATTCTCCTTCCAGTCCCAGGAGACACAGGACCAGGGTGGCCAGACTCCCAGCACTCAAAGAGAACTTCTGAGCATACACCAGATATATAAAAAAATAATCTGAGCATACACCATATGTCCCACAGAAATCTGGCAATTCTAACTAGCCCTAGAAGGATTTTGTTGTTAAGTGAAGGGGGCATAACTGCGTTTCCTGTTTACTTTACAGAAATAATGTCTCAGAAAACATCATAAGGGTATAAAATTATTGGTAACCAGACAGTCTTCTGGGGCCAAATCCAGCCCTCACTGAACAGAACAGAAAAATGTTTCTTCAGTTAGGCAAAACAAATCATCAGTTTACAGACTGTAGACACTGAGGTGTGCTGCCTGGAAAACTAGCAAGATTTTAGAAATTAAATATTTCCTGGGTTTTGCTTAAAAAAATAATAATTTACCTCCATACAGCCTGAAACAACTTCTACAGAGCCTTGTTTTTCAGATTAATGTTCCACATAGGAAATTTAAACCAGCTGAACTAATAACATCATTTTGCATTACAGTATAAACACATAGCAAATATGAAGCATCTTTGATACTCAAAGAAACATTTGCTGCTCTTTAAATAGCCACTATTTTCATGGTTGGAAGACTGAGTGTGGGCCTAATTCAGACCCAAAGGTATCACAGGGAAATGTGCTGAAGCCATGTAGCCTCATCCAGACTAACTTTTTCTGTTAATGTCTTTTCTCTTTTAAACATAGTAGTACAACATTTGCATTGCACTGCCATTCCTAAGGCCCTATGACCCTTTTTAATCTCTCCTTTTTCATCCCTGTGCCTTAATACGAAGAAATACATGCTTATTTTGATGCAGATTCTCTGCTCCAAACTCCAGTGAAACAGTGTAAATCAGCTTATCAGCCTGTGATCAGCAATGCACATTTGGGGAGGGGTTTTGGTAAAACCCCGTAGGCAGATGTTGATGCAGCTCTTTTCTTATTCAGTGGCTTATTCCTTCTCCAGGTGCTTCTCTGCTTTAGGAAGTCCACACAAACTGCAGAGTCTGGAAGAGCAGATTTTCAAACAAATTTAATAAAAAAAAGACATAAAATTTAGTAACTCCCACAAGATGTCTCAAGAGATACCATGTTTTCTTCCAGAAAGCCTCTGGACTGAAAACATTTTTCATTTAGTGACAACAGAGCACAGGTTGCACTGGTTTCGCTACACTGTGCTCTCCTAAACAGGAGGGTCATTTGTAGCTGATATATCTGCCTACTCCATGGCCTCAGTCATAAAAGACTGCCAACAACTTAGCCCCAGTGTGGACAGCTGCCTGCTAGGAACTGATGCAGTAGTTCAAAGACAGCCCCATTTTTTACTTTATGTTTTCCATAGCTATGTGCAACCAACAACCATTGCCAAACGGCCTCTCATGTCCATCAAAGAAGATATTCCATCTGATTAGTGCCATCTCTGCTGAACACGAACATTTTATTCTTAGCCCCCTCTGTACATCTTCCAGGTTTCTCCTTGCTTGGAGGGAAGCTTTGGTCTGAAGGGGAACAGTTTCTTGGTACACTGCAACGGAATTCAAAGCTAGAGAAGGCTTTGGACTTGCCCAGGGGTGACTGATCCCATTATGGATTGACTTCCCAGTTCACATCTGTAAGTCTCCAAAAGAATCCTTTCCCTCTTTCATCCCCTTGAAGCCTAGAATATTTTCTGTAGTTGCTGCTAAAAGTCCACAGGGCATGGCACATTGCCTACTCTCATGACTAAAAGAGAACTTGGAGAGAATTGCCATGGATGTGTCGTGAAGGGCTCCCACATCTGTCAGACTCAAGTGCTCCCAAGGCTCTTTCACCGTCTGTCAGTGTAGAGGCCCGGACAAGCAGATTCTCAGAACCAAACAATGCCTTTACCTTCACAGCTGTCATCCAAGCAGTGAGACATTGCTTCTGAAGGGAAATCTAGTGTACTATCTGGGTAGAAACAGCTCTGCTTCAGCCAGGACTCACACATCACCAGTACCCCAAACCTCTCACAGGTCTCCTGCTCAGCACTCAGGACTGTCCTCTCCCTTGGAGAAACAGCCTCTTCCCATCACCCAAGTAAGTACCCATCATCTCAGCATAGCCCACCACCCTCCTGGAGCCAGAACATGAATATTCAGTCCAGCCTTGAGGATTCTGGAATATTTTTCTCAGTATTTCTAACTGCAATTACGTGATCACACATTTATCTCCATAGCTGACACTTGAGGTTAGAGCGATTTTTTTTTTTTCAAAGTATGTTATAAATACACAGTAGCATAAGCAGTATCTCTGAATTATAGCCAATCTAAAAATTTATGTTCTGCCCTTCCTCTCTTTAATGCCTCTATGGCAACAAGTCACTCTGCCAGTTCAATTAATTGATAAGAAGGATTTTGCTTACAAGGTACAAATATATTTCTTTAAAATGGCTGGGGGAACACCAGTGCAAAAAACACGTGCTCCCACTCACATACAGGGATCTAGAGCATTATCTTTCACTCCCACCCAGGAACTGCCCAAATAGCCATGTCTGAGGTGGATGGTTGTCCCTCTCAAGAAAAAAAATAACACATAGGAATGCAGACTAATCCAGAAAGCTATTGTCCATCCACAGATCAACTGCTGTAAGTGTAGAAGACATTTAAACTAAAAAAAAAACAAGAAATGGTGCAGGGAGAAAAAGGAGGAGTGATGGGACTTTCTGTGATGTGGCCACTTGCTGACCTGCTCTATTTTCAAGTTCTTTAAGCTTAAAAATTTAAAAAGATGACCTATCAAACATGACAGGTGCTGCCAACAGAGCACTGCAAGTCTCGGGGTCAGCAAGAAAGAATATTTAGTGATTACACCTTTGAAAATAATTTGTTTGTTTAACTAAGAGGTTTGGACTGGTGCCAAGGAGAGAGGAGCATGCTGATCTCTGCCCTTCAGAGGCGATTCTAGGATGTTGATGGGCTCCTCCAATGCAGACTAATCCCCCAGTTTTTCCAGAGGTTGCAGCTGCATTGAGCAGTCTCAGCAGTGGGTTGGCACTGCCATGACAGGCTGGCAGCAGCAATTACTTCCCTACAATGTAGGAAGGTCAAGAATCCAACTCCTGGGATGCTTCTCTTTATCTCTGTGCCCCAGAACTGCTGCATAACACCAAGGGACAGCCCTGTTCTCCACTCAAATATGTTGTAGATGTGGAAGCAGTGGGAGGTGTAACTAAAATACGAAAGCCAAACCCAGACCTGTGGTGAGAACCCTATTGCATCTCTAAGCTGGAAGAAAGGTTCTGAGTAACCGCAGATCCCCAGCTACAGGAGTGAAATCAAGGCACTGGCATCCTGCTGTGCTTCCCTTCTCAGTAAATTTGAGTCATTGCTCTCACTGAAGCCACCTGGATATTTACACTGCTTTTTTAATTCTACAAGAAATGTAGATTTTGCTTCCTGGATCGCCCTTTGCTCGAAAGTAATGAACAACAACAGTCACCCCAACCAGTCCAAAACTCTCCTGCCACCACTGGGCAGCAGGGCCGCCTATGGCTCTGAGGGTTTTTTTTGGTACATTTGTATGGAATTAATGAATTTTTTTGTTGGTACTTTCCAAAAGTGATTAAAAACTATGCTAAGAACTTTAACTAAAGTACTTAAATAATTGGAGTCCATAAACCAGAAAATTGTTCATCCTGTCTGTAAACCAGCAAGTACAAAATGCTAGAGTTAAGTACCTACTTAATTCAGGAAGAAAATCAGACCTTTCCCTGCAAAGCCCAGAAGGCTCACCATGTACTAAACACCTATTCCAATTAACACTTCGCTCACTCCAGAAGTTTGTAAAAATAAGCCCAGTGGGCAACGTGGAGCACTGGACTGTATCAGTACAAAATATCTCAGAGTACCTCTCAGCCCCCAAACATCACAAATAATACTAAATTGATTACTCTTTTGTATCACCCCAGGAAAGATGAATGCCAGCATATGCTTCCCCCTGAATGACTCCTGTCTCCTATATCCCTGGTACTGTCCAGCTTTTCAAGTTGGTTGATGGTAGAGGTGTGCTCCAATGTCACCATGCCATGGTGTCTGCAGCGAGTCACAAATTTTTTTGAGGCATCTGACTTGCACTTCAGCATCGTGCCTGCACCTGGGAGCAGGGAGAACTATCCTGCATGGCATCCGGCTGAGAAGGGGTCACAGCTCTGAGCTGTGGAGCTGCATCATCAGCCCTGCATCCCTGGGCATGTGGCACTAAGTCCTACATTGTGACATGTCCCAACAATTAGTACCTGGCAGCACAAGCCTCCAAACTAGCCTTGTGTCAAGAACAAAAGCTCTTGCCCCAACCACCACAGTTTATCCTGAGACTCTGTTTTGAGGTGTACAGCCCCCTTAGCCTGGCTATCTATTTCTTTTCCGTATTAATTTGTAGTTAATTTGAAGCTCCAGCAATGGTTCTGCCCTGACTTCACATCCCAGCACAAGATCAGTTTCACATCTGACAATACTGCAAGAGCCTGGCCCCAGGCTCTGCTCATGGAGAATCTCTGGAGGATCAACAACCTTACTCTCTATGGGAAGACACCTCAAGCAGCCTCTGCCCAATTCCCCACTCTCATCTTTCATCTCGTTCTTGTTATATTGAACATTTTTCATACTGGCACACAAATTACGAGTACAGCCTAAACTGATCCCCTCCATACCTTCAGTTCCCTACGGTTAACAACTAGGTCTCTACCTCATAGTTTTAAAAGTCCATTATGTTCTTTGATTAGCAGCTCCTTCCCAGACTAAATGGCTTTGGAATAAATTCAGAAGATTTGATAGCTAGTTTTTTTTAAAACTGGTTGTTAGATTGTATCAGAAATTACATAGAAATTATTCATATTTCAGCCCCACTTAAAAGCACCAGCATCCCTGGGCTTCATTATCTGCAGCAAATACCCCAGCAATGGGACTGGAAGTGATGCCACCAGGGCTCTCCCCTCTTTGTCAGACCTTCCCATGCAGGCATCCCTGCTTTGCTCTGCAGGGCCCGGCAACACCCATTGCTTATGCAGCTGATGAAGTCTAAAGGAAATAAATGATGGACCAACCTAATAACAAATCTCCCTTGATTTCCCCATTAATTTTAGACATTGCCCTCACCCCAGGAAGATATGGTAAACACTGTGCACAGCAGCATCCCACTCTGCCACCATCAGCCCAGGAACAGGCTGGACTGTGGCAAACTGCTCTGCAGAATCAGATGCTGATTTTCCCCATACAGGTTTAGATTGCCTCCTGGTGACCCAACACACACAGAAAAGTGATTGGGGACCCCTGATCCAGGACTGGCTTTATAAACATTGCAGGCCTGGGTGGAATAAATGGGCCCCACAAGTCAAAGCAGAGTAGTATGATTTGTCACTATACAACAGGAGCAATTACTCTTACATCAAGCTACCAAGCACAGGACTCTCAGCCAGCATAGCCTGAGGGACAGTAAGGAACTATTATATCTTGGGTTTTTTTATGAAGGATTGCATTGAAGTAATATATTAGAGAGCAAAAATGCAGTTGTAGCATGTGAAATACAAAGTAGGAATTGACCTGTTCATTTAATGGCATCTCTTACTCCCTTTTCTTGCAGTTAGAGCCAGCCTTTTGTATGTTGAAATGCTGTCAATGGCAGCTTTCATAAGACACAGGAGTGGTAGGAATTGCCCTGTGGGAAATGGGGGTAAAGGCAAACCAAGATTGCTGCTGCAATTGCTCAGTGCCGTGGAACACAGCACACACCTGCACACATACAGACACATGTCCAAAGCAGAGAGAGATGAGCAGCTTCATCACTGGTCCTGATTCTTCCTTGCAGCCTCACTGCTGGGAAAGGACAACCTGGACCACTCCAGCCTCAGCAGGTTTGCTGCCAGGCTGGTGAGACCATGCTGCTGGCATGCAGGTGTGCCAGCCATGCAGGCATGGCCCTGTGAAAGCTCTTGTGCTCTGTATACGGGGTATTTATAGCCAAGAGAAAATATACTCTATAACCCAGTGCTGATCTTCTGAGCTTTAGCAGTAAGTATTAGGAAAAAATAAAAACATCATATATTCTACTAAGATCTTTCAGTAGAAGAGTCATTTGGTAGCATAATAAAAAATAAAATACTTTAAAAGCAAACAATTTTATCATCTAAGTCATAAATAATATACATAGTCATCGAATTCTTATCATTAGCTAATATTGCACCATTTTAAAATGTATTGTAAATTTCTGTGTAAGTATGTGACCTTAGTGAACTACCAGATATTTTATGATGTCTAATGGAATCAGAGTATGAAAACACAGAAAAAAACTGACACGAGAGAAACTGCCAAGTCATAAGAACTCAAATCATAGGAACACAGTTACATAGACTGACCTACAGCTTAAGTATTGATTGGGTAATAAATACAATTCATAAAAAGTAAAGAAAACTAGAATTACATAAACTTGTAAAAGTAGTATGAGAAAATCAATTCATTAAAAAAATCAGTCAAACGCTGTGTCTTTGGCAGAGAGGAAGAATTCTCCCCAGGCTCGTATCTGTCAGATGTCTGGTCAGCCTAAAACCAACTGGAGTCATCTTCTTAAGAATAAGACTTTTCTGCCAAGATCACTAATTTCTTCTCTGTGAGCTCATTATACAACGTCTCTTTAATTAGTTTTCCACTTTGAAATAAACTTTTTGGGGTTTTCCTATTTCTTCCAGCCTCAGAAATGTCATGTAGTGTGTCACTGTCAAGAACTCAAAGGATACACTGTCTTAATCAATATTGGGAATCAGAAATCAGTTACAAAAAATAAGTCTATACTGTATAGTATGAAGCTCTGAAAACACAAATGTCCCAAATAACAGCAAAGGAACTTCTCAAAAGATGCATTAAGGAACAGGATGACACCAGGATCCCAAGGTGACAAAGCACAAGTTACTAACCACTGATGTTGCAGTGCTCAGAGGCACAGCCAGTCATTATGGATTACAGGCAAGTCCTCTCTCCCTCTAAACACTTATATGGTATAAAGCAGTGAGACTGAGATAAAGCAAGTGAGACTGAGCATAGGTGTGTCAGTGTCCCGAGTTCAGTCCTGGCTCCAGAGACTAATGGGCTATAAATAGAGAGCAGGATTCATCACATCCAAATTTAGGAATCTATGTTACTGTTACTCATTACAAGTTTTTAGCAAAGGAGACCAGTGGCACTTTTTCAAAGAGATTTTTGTCCAACATGTCTCAGAATTAACTAATTGTTCTGCAGAAGCATTAAAATCTTTCCACCGATTGGAAAGAGAATGCAGGGTCACTGGTTCTTAGTCACATCTCACATTTCCATTTCTGAAGTCAAGATAGATAAATCCCTACTAAAATATTCCCAGATGCCTTCGATTTTGGACATTTCCTGGTCATATCTATAGGATCAGCCTGCATGAAGGAGCTAAGCAGGTAAACCTCGAGGGTTCAGCCAGAGTTATTTGTTACATTGTCTGTGTGCTGCATCTCCACTCATGTGCCCATGGCTGGGACAGGGGCTCAGCCCCACGGGCAGACAGAAAGGAGATGAGCTGCAGCCCTGCCAATCTGGGACAACCTACAGGATTGCCACCAGCTTTAATGAGGCAGAAGATTGACCAGGCCCTTCTGAGAATCAGGACTTTCCTACCCAGAAAGTCCTGCTGAGACTAAAAGTCCCAGTGCCTGTTATTGCCCTCCCTGCATTGCCTGCACAGCCACTGCCTGCTGTGGGCCTGGTTCTGGGGCTCAGAAAGAAACACAAAAGTAATGAGTGTGGGTGAGGTTTATAAAAACAAGTATTTCACAGTGCGTCTAACTAGCACGTCGTTACTACTGCGTTTGCAAAGGTGTCGTGTTGGTAACTTATACTCACTCTTTCCAAAGTTCACATTTGAAAATCTGCATCACAGATCCTGTGTCCTCCTCCAAAGAGATGACACTGTTTTTCACTGGGATGTGCATTCAATGTCTAGAGACCACAACTCAGGGTTTGGTGTGCAGCTGTTAGGGAAAGATGCATGTTTCTAACAGCCTGTGCCTACAGCTTCACTCAGAGTGCAATTCCTGTGAGAGTCATCACAGGACCCTCCTTTCAGATGCTTCTTCTGGAACCCATCAGTGCATCTGTCCCTGAGACACAGCCCAACATTGGGATTCTAATTCCTCAGACTTGTTCACCTTTCCTTATTCCAGACCTACTGAATTATTTGATTTGCCGGGTCTTGGATTTTTTTCCCTCAGAAATTGTCCTTGTGATTTTTTTTCTGTTTCAAAAGAATACCAGATATTTTAAAAATCTAAGTCCAAGTCTCTCAAAGAAATAGAAGCAGGTCCTTACAGAATATGGAGGAAAATGGTACCTGGATACTTCTGTCTTCCTCTGGGGACACAGATGAGAATTTTGTTATACCTCATAGCACATGTGTTAGGAAGAGAAAATGAAACAGAACTTCCCTGCCTAAAAAGGGTACAGTAAAGAGGAGCTATACATATATAGACACACATGCTCAAAAAAACACATCCCAGCAGTGGCACAAACAGCTCTGTTCAGAGTTTTACCACTAAAGGCTATATAGCTACATTCAGGCCTGACGTTCTCTCATACAGGGTCATTTTGGCTTTCTATCATGATATCTGAATTTTGTATTGTCTTTCTAAGGGTAATCATGACTTTGTATTTATGTATATCAAATGATTATTTCATTATCAAGGAAATAAAAGGTGATTCACAGGAAAATAATAAAGTGAGAGTCCTTAGTGACCACTGTCTGTACCATGCCTGAATCCCCAAATGCTCTTTAACTTCCTTGATATTCTGAAAGATGGTTAGGGCCTGGTTTAGAAGCCAAGAAGATAAGAGGCTAATGTGTAGGTCTCAAATACCAATAGCCAGACGGCTGTGGAGCCAACCAAGGATTGTTGGTAATAACAGACAAGAATTGTTGGTAATAACAGACAAGAATTGTTGGTAATAAAGTGCTGTGGGAAAGAACAAGATGTGAATGGAGAAGGGGAACATAAAGAGCTAGGGCAGCACTTTTCTGGGACAACCATCCTTTTTCAGGCTTCTAGAGATAAGCACAACACAGTCCAGTACAACTGCAGGAATAAGACCAAGGAGTAGGAATGGACTATAGTGGAGAATAAAGACTACCCAAGACCCCCGAATCCTCTGGACCATTTCCAGAAAGGCCTGAAAGAACGGACTGTGCATGATAACTAATTTGCAGAGAAAGCGAGAAACCTCTTCAGAGTAGGGGAAATTATCTACAAAAAGATACCCCCACTAAGCCTGGGCAGCGCCCACAGGTCCCTAGACATCCCATCAGCTGGACTGACATTAGAACTAGGAATAGTGATCTCTCTCTCTCTGCCTCCCTCCCTCCCTGCCTCCTTTCTCTTTAATTCATCTCTTTCTTTCTCTCT
The DNA here is from genome assembly GCA_013400695.1 of Neodrepanis coruscans. Classification (NCBI taxonomy): domain Eukaryota; kingdom Metazoa; phylum Chordata; class Aves; order Passeriformes; family Philepittidae; genus Neodrepanis; species Neodrepanis coruscans. The sequence goes on from VYZS01033375.1 coordinate 20,032, forward strand.
TCCTTTTCAACTTACCTCTTTATCCAAAACCCACTGCCATGTGCTTCTGTAGTAAATTAGGGACTAATATACCAACTTACATACAAAGTGTGTAATTTACTACTAAAACCTAATGATTTTTTGCAGACTCTGTGAGTTTTGTTGTTCCTTTTGACTATGATCCTTTACAAATCTTGGGTTTTTCCTTCCCCTTAAGGGTGGGATGACACATCTGCTTAACAGATAAAACTGTTATTTCCCCTGTACCACAAAGTGACATTAGTGGAAGAGTAGGATATTATGATCACGATATGCATAGCTGAACTATGTCTGTCTATTCCAGAAATAGTACATCCAGGATTTTTCATATCATAAGAAAAAAGAGATTGTAGTACTACCAAGCAATGACTGTTGTTGCAGTCTACTCACACCATTCCCAGCTCACTTAGACACTCCGGGGCACACTGGAGACTATGTTTTATTTCTTATCTAGGTTGTACCTTGATCAGTTGGGCTCATAGCATAGGGATTTTGAGAATGGGAATTCAAAAATAGGGTTTTTTCCTGATCCCTTTTACTGACTACAGCATCTTTGTTTCCTTCTAATATTTCCCCCAAGGAAGCAAAAAGCCTTTGAATTAAACAACGTTAGTTGCCTATTACTGGATAGCACAAAGAGAGACAGAAAGTAAGAACTAACAATATTCTCAAAGTAGCATGACCTTAAATTACAGCAGGTTAATAAATCACTTCAAATGTAAATCTCTGTCTGCTCTCACCTTGAGATCTGAATACCTTTAATCAAGTAGCATAATAGAAATTTTTATGATCAAAGGCTGGTGGAGTGAGACTGCAAGTTGGAGAGACAACTGGGACTTAAAGTTTGGGCTGTTCAACAAAAAATGATTCGGAAAGTCAGTCTCTCAGGAACCCATAAACATAACAAAGTGTTGCAAAAAGTTTCAAAATTTAACAAAAGCCATTGTGAATCTTATAAAGCCTAGAGTGAGTGATGCAGGTGGGAACTCAGGGGATCCAAGAAGATAGGAAGGAAACAAAGAGACTTTGGGGCAAGTCGCAAGATCAAGGTTCACAAGCATGACTGTGGGATGAGTTGTGGCAGCCTGTGTCTCAGCAAGGCTCTTCTGTAATGCTGTTCCCCTGGGATGAGAATGGTTGACACCACCAGAGTTTGGAGGGTGTACACAGAGTGCTCAGCAAAGTCAGGAATCACAAACCTGAGAGAACTAATGATAAACAGGGGGGTTCTGTCCTACTAAGGAACGAGAGGGCAGCTGCAGCATGAGCATCCCAACACTGCTGTCCTGCTGCAGCTGCTCATGGGACCTGAGACAAAGATCCAATGTTGCTAATTCTGGAGTCTTTTTTAACGTCAATACACAAGAGACCTGTATACATCTGAATTTTTTTTTTAAATTACCTACATACACCAAAAATCTGCAAGTATAAACAGGCAATGTTATAAACTTAAGCCTTGAGTCTGAAAATTTGGGAGGAGGAATACATAAGAGTGAATTCAAAACAGAAGAGAACTCAAGAGTGGCATTAACCTCCACACACTTCCCTCCCCACATGGACACTGTACTGGGCTGCTAAATTTGAGGTGTTCATGTTTTTATGTGACTGTTCTTGTTCATACATTTGCTCTCTAAGATCTTCATAATGGGGTGCAAAGCAGAATAAAGCTGTCACAGTTTTCTCTTGTTTATCTACACTACTTCTTAGAGTTACAAAAATGCCCTCATTTTAGAGGCATAATTTATGAGTGTGTCTGTCCCTCCACACTTAGGAAGCTTCTGAAAGTGGAAAAAATGTATCCTTACAAGAATAATAAGCTTTATAAAACTCTTAATCATATAAATCAGAGCAAACTCCCTGTGAAATAAAAACAAAAGCTTGGCTCCACTGAAATCAAACATAAGCCTTTTATTTCAAGGTGGATAGAATTTCACATAAACCTGGAAGACAAATGGGCTGTAATGCCCGGTTTATTCCAGTGCAGGGAAGCATCCCCAGCAGAGTACCAGGCTACTTGAGCTCTTCAAGCCTTTTACGAGGAACATAAAAGCCAGAGACCCGTTGCCAGGTCCCCTGCTTGGCTTTCTTCTAAACAAGGAGTAATTCTCACAGATCATGCAGGATTTCAACATGTTCTCAAAGGCTCCATCCTAAGCGAAACAGTGGCTGCAGGTGTACAGAGTATTGCAGCATCCGCTCTCCCCTGTTGTCTCCAAAGCTGAGCTGACCCAGGAATATGGATAACCACAGGGCACTATATCTCAGTTTAGAAGCATGATGCACACCAGCCATCTTTGGTTATCAGTATAACCACAAACTGGATCATCTGCAGTCCAAATAACCCCTTCACATGGAACCAAAAGCCAGCCTGCCAAGCTGCTCTTCCCTGCTGCTTTGTGCCCCAGAACAAGGAACGTTAAAGACACTTTGGCCATGGTTTTGTTTATACAGTATTTGGTGTACAAACCAGAGCATGCTAAATGCATGTGCGTGTGTGTGCATTTAGTATGCAGTCCCATACAATTGAAACAATTTCTGACAGTGGTCTGCACTGATAAATTGTATCCATCACTGATCCTCAGGTTCCTTCTGTTTCTCAGCAGAGAACCTGGGAAGCCAGCTCAAGGGACTGCTGCTCTTTAAACACTGCGTGCTCTCCTTCATGAAATGCTGATCGCAGGAGGAGGTAGAGCCCAGCTTGCAGAGGATGAGTAATTGCCTTCTGGAAGTGAGCTGCGGCACTCTGAGCATATGTGCCTTCAAAATGTAGTTTTCAGTCCCCATCTGCAGGCAGAATGGAGCAGGACAGCTCAGCACCTCATCTGGGCTAGGGGCCATTGGGCTGAGCTAGGGCTGGTGGGCACTGAGCTGAGCTGGGATAAAGCCACGGCACTGCAGTGGAGGATGAAGAACAGCCATTCTGTGCAAATCATGGCAGGGATCTGCAAATAAAATCTTTTCTACTCATCATCACTTAATCACCAACCTGAGCTTTAAGAGACTGGTCTGGTCTCCTCACATGGATGTAAAGGGGCAGCTGTTGTGCAATTCTGCTGGAGTTAGGCCCTGCAGAAACTAGGGGTGTAAATCAAATGCTGAGGCTGCTGCCTTGCTCCAGTGATGCAAAGTACCCCTCAAACAACAGCAGCTTCCCAAGACTCATAGTGGACTGGGGCTTCATGACAGCTGAAAGAAGAAAGCAAACTGCCTGCTTGATCAACAACACATGGATCGATTACATGAACAAATCCAGATCAATTCCTGGATTTCCAGCTCAGGGAAATGGCTATACACACGACAGATTTTGGGGGAGGGGTTTGTGCAGTTGAACGCCAAGTTCCATAGCACCTGAATAGTGGCTCACCATTCCCTCAAACACTAACAACCACCAAGCTCCTGCCTACATCAGAGTTTCTGTCTGCTTGACAAATTGGTGCCCAAACCCTAAGACAGTAAAACCTTAAGGGCAGATTTTTCTTACTTCCTATGCTGGAAAGTGTAGGTGATTTAGAACAAGGTTTTGAGCTTCAGCCCAAGGCAAAAGAAAAGCACAACTCAGTCAATATTTTCAGGTGAGATACTCTTCCCTTTAATTGAGGAAGCATGAGGAATCCAGAGGTTTTGATTAAAGTCCACCTTCCAGCCCTTCCTTATTTTAGGAGGTTTCACCATTATCTAGCACTCTCCTTTGCCTGCTCACAGACAGCTTGCTAATATAGGCAATATTACTCAAATTTGTCAAAAGTACTTTAAAATCCCATCAACATCAGCAAACTGTAAAGAGTGATATTAACCCATAAGTCCAGCAAGTCAAGAACTGCATTTTCACTAGTTTCTAATGAAAAAAAAATTAGAAGTCTGTACTAAGTTTGTCTTCATTTTCTGTTGTGACACAATCCTTTAAGTAATACATTTTTACAGCCAAAGTGATGAGTTTTCTCTGTTATATCATGTGTCATAATATATCTTCTAAAAAAATGAGATTAATCATTATTTTAAAACATTGGCTTCGTGAGTTTTTTATTTCATTTATGATATCTGCATAGATAAATCAAAAAAATGCAGTTTCTATCACCCTCCCAGAATGGGATTAATTTACCATAACAAAAATGGATGGGAGCATCAGAAGTGCTCACTTCAAATATGCTCACAGTGACTAATACCATGAATATGAAAGGCTATCTTAACTGATTCTAAGTTGAAGATAGATCTTGGCAGAAAGGAAGACAGAGGAAATGAATGTAATCGCTGCAAAATATGTAAAAATGACAGAGAGAGTAAAGTCTAGACAATATGAGATGATTGCCATGCTCTCCAGTTTGAATGCAAAGCTTGTCTTCTGATTGTTCTGAGGTTTAAGCTGCTGAATACATATCACTTTTCAAACCCATGTGGGCAAGTTGTTTGCCATGTTTTAGTAATGGCAGAAGTACCCAGAGATGTACCACTGCTAATGCTGCAAACAGAAAAAAAGCAAGAAATGCCACCTATGTCTCTCTGACACATTAATAAGAGGGTGGAGTATTCCAGGGTTGTTTTAAAAACAACCAGCCATCTATATGGTATCTTCTCCCCCTCCATGCTTGTAGCCATGTGAGCTTTCCCTGACTGTCAGACTCCTGGCCCCAAAGAAAGCAATCTGGTTCTTTGGGTTGATGGCAAGTTGAATACAAGTAAACAGTGTGTCTGGGCAGCCGAAAAGGCCAACTGTGTCATGGGGTATATCAGGCGAGTCAAGAGAGGTGATTGCCCTGCTCCCCACTGCATTGGTATGACCCTACCCGGATTACTGTGTGCAGCTTTGGGCACCCCAATACAAAAAGAATGTAAAGCTAATAGAGAGCATCCAGAGAAAGGTGACCAAGATGGTGAAATGTCTTGAGCACAAGATTTATAAAGGGTGGCTGAGGCTACTTGGCTTGGTCAGTCTAGAGAAGAGAAGGTTGAGGGGTGACCTCTTGGCAGTCTAAAACTTCCTAAATCGTGGAGGGGGAGGTGGTGATCTCCTCTCTCTGGTGTCCAGTAAGAGGACATGAGGAAATGGAATGATTAGACATTAGACATTAGAAAAGTGTTTTGCACTGAAAGGGTGGTTGTCACTGGAATGGGCTCCTGGGACAAGCAGTCACAGCATGAACCCTGTCAGAGTTAAAGGGGCTCTGGACCAATGCTGTTAGTTGTATGGTTCAGTTTCAGCTTGTCCCTCAAGGAGCAGAGAGTTTGACTTGATGATGGTTATGAGATCCTTTCCAATTTAAAATATGCTATCATTACAAACCATCCAGGTCCAGGACTGCACTGCAGACACTTTAACCTTGTGTGAAGGCAAGACCCAGGGACAATTGTCCCACACCCCTTCCACCCGCTCTGAAGCACAGGAAGAAATCCTAGGACTTGAAGGAAACCACATATGCTCTATTCAGCTTGACATCTTTCCTCTCCTACTTCTCAGCCTCCCTATACCATGAAGATGTTATATGGGCAAAAGTGTGGATTTGTGCAACCTTACTCCCAGTTTCTGTCATTATTCTAAACATCAACGTTCCATATACTCAGCCCTGAACTAATGAGGCAATGCCATCTTTTGGGGAATACATAATGGCAATGTCATCTTTTAGGCAATGTCATCTTTCTTCTCCCTCCATGCACCCAGTACATGTTGCTCTCCATGTCTCAGCAATCCACTTGTCTTCTCCTCCCACCATGTCATGATTCCTCTGTCTTTTCTATGAAGTTCATTCACACATGAACAAGCTGTCACTCCATCATAAAACCAACATCTCCTGAAAATATTAAAAGAAACAGTCAGCTGCTGCTGACTTATTCAGAGGACAGTGTGCAAAATTTCTAAGTATACCGAAAAAAAGTCTCTTGTTATTGAGAGGAGTAACTGAACAGCCTGTACAACCTCCTATACTTACCAGTGTTATGTTTTGCTGATACATCATTCACCTAAATGGCTGTCAAATCTCAGGACATCCTGGTTTAAATCACATTGTGGACATTTGCACACAGGATATCTGTGGTATTTTGAGTTTGGTTATATTGCTGCTGTTTATATCTATTTGCAAAACCACAACTTTGGGACACTAACAGTGTTTGCCTGTAGTCAAACATTCAGTGCTTTACACCTGCTTAATGTACCTTCAAGTAAAAATTTGCCAACTGATTGCAATACTAAGGCTTTTCCCTCTACCACATCAATTAAAATACTAATATCACAGGCATAACCAGATGATCTTGCTATTAAACAAAACGCATCAGTACAGCATAGAAATAATAAGAATTGGAATATTCTTAGCAGAATAATATTCTCACAAAGAATAAGAAAAAATGGTGCTCCAAGCTGACAATTCTGTAGTGCCTGCACAATGTGGGAATGCCCTGTGTACAGCCTGCAGCAACCCCAGTCAGAGGAGGGTGCTGTCTGGGCTTACCCTCACATCTCTATCCCAAAAGCTCTGGAAATGTTTTCTGAAATAATAACTACACTTGAGAAAGAGCATCACAGGGAATTAAGAGTCCTGCAGTTTTAATTGTTGATCTTTGTTGGGTTTTGTCTTTCAGTTTTATTTTGTGTTCTCACGCAATGAAAGCCTTTATGTATTTAGAGTATAGAACTGCATATGCAAGGAAATCTGTGGCTGAAATAGGCAATTTGTATCCATTGCCCCTTGTCTTCTCCTCATGAACAGAGAGCCTCCATTCCCTTTGTAGCTGCCCCTTAAGTATTGTAATATTGTCATGAGGTCCTCCAGAGCCTTTAGTCTTAGCTTATAAGGCAGGCTTAGATGGTGGCTTGATCATCTCCTGGGCCCTCCTCTGGATCCTCTTCATCTTGTCTGCATCTGCATTTAAGGTCAGTAGATGTTTTTCAATATTCAATAGCACAACCACTACCCAAACTATGTCATCTGTATAATTTTCTTGTACTGTAGTGAAAAATATTAGTTTTATAGAGCTGGACTGGTATCTTGATGAGTAGAAGTCACAGCTGGTGTTAGAAGGTGATGGTTCAAAACATGAGATCTGGAGAAAAAGCAATGTGGTTGTCGGTATATTCCCCACCTGTGAGCTCCAGGTGTTAAATTTGAATTATTAGTAGTAACTTAAAAAAGGCATCAACCTAATCTTCAGTGGACCCCCCTCCTTATCTTCATGGGGGAGGGTGGTGTGTGTTTAAATATTATTTTCAAACATTAATAATATATTTTTTCTTTTATTTCAAGAAAGGTTACTAGGCCAGTTAAGAGAATTTGAAAAAAAAAATATAAAGGTAGTAGCAAAAGCTGCTATGCTAGTCCCAGTAGTGCATTCTTTGACTGTGCATTATTAAGCCAACACAATGAACATTTTTCAGGAATACCATTATGCTGCTGCATAGAGAAAAATGCTCCTGATTAGCATGTACTTGATATGCTCAGAAAATTAGTTCCCCTTCAGAGAATTCCAGCAACAAGTGAAACATCTGTTGTTTCCTCCAAGTTATAACAATTATTTTGCAATTACTCTTTTGCATACTTTGAATTTCTAATTCTTTAATTTTCTCTAGAAAGCCAAGATTTGTTGTGCAATTGAAATTCACAATGTGCACACATGTGTGGGAAAGAAGAATAGGAAATGATGGCAGTCCCTAACTGCGGCGTTATGTCACCTCAAGGCCAAAATTGTTGGCCATCTACATTATTTGCATTCTCTGTATTAATTGGACTCTATTCACAATGGGAATTAATCCCATTTCAATGATTTCAATGGCTCCTATTTATTTTGAGGTTGATGCCAGTGATCCCTATTGTTTGTAGCCACACAACATCCTTTCTGCAGCCAAAAATTCAGCTTCCACCCCCTTACTACAGCACATTGCTTGTGCATCTGTACCAGTGCAAATGCTCAGGATATAAGCAACACCGAAATAAATTGTGTGAAAAGAAAACCACAAGTGGATTGGAGTAGCAAACAGCATGGCAGTAAAAATGTGCAGAGGAACCCAGGAGAGGCAGGAGTTGCTTAAGCCAGCTTCACAAGCAGTGAAAACAAGTCATAGCACAGGCTGGCAAGAGCTGTGAGCAGTCAGACCCCTCGACAGCACTGGAGTCAAAAGACCAACCGGGCCACAGCCTGTTATGGAAATAGGGCTGCAGCATCAGCCTCCGGGGATCATTGTAAAGTTATTTCTGACATCCACATCAGCTGGATGAATAAATAAGTCAACGAATACACTTAGAAACAGTCTAACTTAGTTTACAAGACAAATCAGGAGGCCTTGCTAATGGACAGGGATAAAAAGTCAGTGGTTCTCCCTCTGCAAGTAGGAGATTTTTTGTGCTATTTTTGTCTGCCCTGAAAACACTTTAGGCCAGACAAAGGCCTTCAAGGCATATCTTTGACTCAGCTGCAAATCTACAGCCCAAAGATAACACAGGAGACATATGGCAAGCCTTGTCTCTGTCACCCCAACTGCCTTTGAGCACAGGGTACCCTTGTTTCCAGCTGCCAGGAGGACACACATCACAGTGATTGCTCTGCACAGAGATCCTGGCCAAACAGGGAGGGTTCTCTGCTTCTGGATGACTTTTTTTAGCTCAGTGGCATCACACCTTTACATTTTGCAGCAGTGCTGCCATAAGGGATTTTCAAAGTAGAACTCGAAGAATGAAAGCAGCATTACCCCTACAACTCCTTGCCAGCATTTCCCTATCGTGGAGTCAAGTTCAGAGCTCATATTTCTCATCCTTCAAGTTCCTCATTTTAGTAATAAGGAAACAGATCTTTTCAGGTGCACCTGTGTGTTACTCAGGCACCAGCTGTGCCTGTTTTTCCTGCTGCCTTGTGGAGCAGAAGCTCTACAGAGGTGTGCAGCTCACCAGCTGCAGTTCCACAGTGCAAGGAGACATCTGAATGCTGCTGCAAGGAATTCGAGATTTGAAAGCTTTTCTAAGAGAAAACTGATAAAATGAGGAGAGGAGAGGTCTTCTCAGTGGTAGCCAAACTGATTACACAGCTGCAGATTCTGAAGGCTTCATTAAGAAACAAAACAGCAAACTTGGATTATCTGCCCTAATTTAAGTGACTAAATATTTTGCATCTGATTCTAAACTATCCACACTTTTTTCCTATTACACTAAAGAGAGAAATATATCAGAGGATCTCTCAAATTAATGTCAAAGATCAACTGAATGAAATCCCTTCTAAAGGCAAATATGACTTTCCAGTTACTGATGAGGAAGCCCTGGGTCATTTCGGCATCTAATTTTTAGACAGCTCAGGCCAATAAACCCCACACAAAGTGCATGAACATGACCAATAGTGAGTGCAGTGTGCAGAGCTGTTGGAGGGGTCAAACCCTTATCCCTAAAAGCTGGTTGCCTTTGATTCCAATTAGCATTATTGTAGAGATGGTTTAAAGAAATACTGGAGTGCTCCTTGATATATCAAACAACTATTTCACCAAAACTCATTGTTTTACTGCCCACTTCCCCTTAGGTTCCATTTGTTTAACTGCATTTTTCAATTAGCCAAGTAGTTCACTTCCCATTTATTCACACGCATGAGACAGAGCAAAAGCAAAAGATTTCATTTGCTTCATAACCATGTGTCTTGAGATTCAGGGTTTGTGTTATTATATTGGGTGGGAGGCAGTCACCTAATCCCTGACAAATTTTATTACCATAAGGCCATGCTCAAGGAGGGAGAGCTGTTTGTAAGGGCTAGAAGTGAAAAGTTGGTGGGTGTTTAAGAATTCAAGCGTGCCTAAGCATTAAGTACTGTCATTTTTAAACATAGAGACCGAAACAATAAATGAAATTAGCAATAAATGGAATATTTTTGTGTGCTTTCTTTTCCTTGAATTGATTAATCATAGATGGGGGCGGGGGGGGGGGGGGGGGAGAAGAAACTAAAATGGACAAGTCTTTCTGTGGCATGACCTTATTTCTTACTCATAAATTTATACAAACTTGTACTGGAAAAATTGAATCTAATCAGCCATCAGTGCTGTTTATTCTATCAGAGGTGCCTATGTCCATACTCAGTGTTGTAGCTTCATCTCTCAAAAGCTAGAAAGGAAATTCCGTTACTGACAGCCAGAGACATGGCATTGCTTACAGCCCAGAGAATTGATTTTTTATCATGAAACCAAATCTGCAGTAACTTCAGATTTCTGAAACTTTGTTTAAAGATGGCAAATATCAGCTCAAGTGTAAATAGAGTGGGGAAAATAGGTAAGAAAAAAGTAAAATTAGAAACTTAAAAGAATAATTTTATATTATCTAATAACATTTGGGGAGAATTATTTCTAATATGTTGAGGTATGTATTGACTTTCCAATGCTTAATTTAAATTAACTGATCTGAACTACTTCTATACAGATATTTTACACTTGCATAATTCAGATACTCAATAAGGACTTACGTATACCAAAGGTAACTGGGGGAAACTCTCAAATTACGAGCTCACACTGGTAGGTGGCATCAAACAAATAGGTTTCTTTGCCTTTTCACATTTATCCCTATTGACATAGTACAAACTTTCTCTGGTGAAACTAAGATGGGACTTAGAGTCTGGCCTGAGCTTTTACATTAATATATAAATAAAATCTATGGTCTTTTTTACATACCTGCTCATAGATAAAACTCCATAGATAAGACTTTATGCCTTTGGTATCACAGCACTAGAGCAAGATCTTGATATCTTGTTGCCAGAAGGCCTGATCTGCCTTAAATCTGACATGGGATCAGCCAGGATGAATTGGGTAAGACACAGTTGCCTATAGTCATGGGTTGACACAGCCTTCAGCCTGTAATTTGATCATGCACAGCAAGACCAAGTGACAAGGGAAGAGACTCACAGTTGCAGCCTCATTAGTGATTTCTGTTTTCTGTTATTATCCCTGAACTGTCCATTCCAGGTTCTGTCCTGTCTAAGACCTAATCAGGGAAAGCAGCAGTACACTGAGGATCTTGGTGTCCCATTCTATTGAAAAGACTTCACAAGAAGGCCTTTCTCAGGGCTGTCTGCACGTCTAGAGAACATGCAGATGCCAGACTCAAGGTTAGCAGTGGCTGATTGCTTGAGGCAGTAAGGAGGAAATCTTGCTTCCAAGCCCCAGGCAATGCTGGGCTCAGAGGTTATATTTAATAACGCAGACATTCAACTCTGACAGTAGAACTGTCGCCAGAAGTGGGTTAGTAGTTCTAGATATCAGAGGTATCATTCTCCCTTTCTTTCCTGAGTTATCCCTCTCAAAAACCACGCATGGCAATCTCGGACATTTTCCTCTTCCCAAGAAAGCTGTTTGGTTGCTGTCACTAGTGGGGTGCATCTACTTAACCAGGAAGGCAAGAGGCAAAAGCAGTAGATAAAATAAACAGAGCAGACGGGTACTGATTCAAACACCTCTATCAGCCCCACCCATGAGCATTGACAGTACAGGTATATTCCAGATGTTTTGCAGCACTTTTTTTACTCCCAGGCCAGATGCTTCCCAAGGCGCAGCAGAATTGCCAAAATCACCTCTTGGCTCAACGTACCTCATATGCAAACTTCAAAGGACATCTCCAAGCTCTGTCCATCACCAAAGACATGACAATGATGATTTTCGGGAAAAGGAACTGTCAGCAAAGCAGGATGCTAACAACCCAGCAGAGAGTGATTAGATTTCCTAAGACTGACAAGGTAAGAAAGCAATATTTGGGAAGAAAGCCACAGTACAAGTGAAGTCTTCACTTCACTTTGTGATGCTTTGGGTTTTTTTAAACAAAACAAACAATATGGGCATCTTCTCAAGATGATTTTCTCTGCTGTCTTGCAGGAATTATTCTGGAAAAGAAGACTGCAGTTTGTCAGCTGCTATTTATAACTAAAAGATTTGCTTCACCATCTGCACCAATACAGATATATTTTGTGCTGTCATGCAATAAAGAAGAGATTGCTTCATAGATTAAGAACAAAGAGTCACTTATTCCTCCTTCACAATTCTCTTTTACATTTCAGTGAATTTACTGCTGAGAAAATGGTAGCAAAAGTCTGCCTAAGAAGGCAGCAGTGGGTAGACAAGCAGTACCAACAGCCTTTTCTCTCCCTGTGCCCTCTTGTCCTATTGCTGGTTGCTTGGGAGAAGAGACCAATCCCACCCAGTTACAATCTTCTTTCAGGTAGTTGTAGAGAGCCATAAGGTCTCCCCTGAGCCTCCTTTTCTCCAGGCTAAATAATCCCAGCTCCCTCAGTCGCTCCCCAGCCCCTTCACCATCCTCGTTGCCCTTCTTTGGACATGCTCCAACACCTCAACATCCTTCCCAAATTGAGGTGTCCAGAACTGGACACACCACTCAAGGTGTGGCCTCACCAGCGCTGAGTACAGGGGAAGAATCACTTCCCTGGTCCTGCTGGCCACACTATTCCTGATACAGGCCAGGATGCCACTGGCCTTCTTGGCCACCTGGGCACACTGCTGGCTCATGTTCTACCACTGTCATTCAGAACCCCCAGATCCCTTTCTGCCTGGCTGCTCTCCATCCACTCTGTCCCCAGCCTGTATCAATGCACGGGGCTGTTGTGGCCAAAGTGCAGAACCCAGCACCTGGTCTTGCTGAACCTCATGGCACTGGATTCAGCCCATCTATCCAGCCTGTCCAGTTCCCTCTGCAGAGCCCTCCCACCCTCCAGCAGATTGACACTCACCCCCAGCTTTGTGTCATTCACAAATTTTCTAATGGTGGACCCAATACCCTCATCCAGATCACCAATAAATATTTAAACAGGACTGGTCCAATGCTGATCCCTGAGGGATATCACTAGTGACTGGACAGCACTAGTGACACTAGTCACCAGTGACACACGTCACCAGTAGTGACATGCTATTGAAACCTTTCACTTTTGATTTCACTAGTTCATTTGTAGTTTGATTTTTACATGGAAATATAACTTCTGGCATAACTACACAATCAAAAAAGGTGATTAAAATTGATCCCTTAAATCCTGGTGAAATAGGACTGAATTTTGTTTTCATATTTTGTGAATACTGAATAGTAACAGTTATCTGGAAGCTGCATGTCCAGGAGACTTAATAAAATTTAACTCCTTTGCATAACTAAAAGTCTCTGAAAGTTTGTGTTCTTCAATAAAGTGCAATTTTGACAACCATCATTTGCATTCTGTGTGCAGGATTTCTTTCCAAAACATGCTTTAATTTCAATGGAATATATGGATTTAAATCAAAACAGGCAGACTCGGAAATATGCTGGATGTTACTAAAAGATATAGCTCACTGCATTGGTTTTTTTTCTTTTTTACCATCAACCATAGAAAGCTTTATTCCAAGCCTGATCACACTTTCAGTTACAAAACACGTGGCAAAAAATAACAGTTAACACGCAAGATCTGCCATATTTCTACTTGCCTCTATTCTTATACTGGACTTTCCACATTAAGGGATGGAGAATAAACCTCTCTCATTTTTAATATAATGAATATACCTAAGCAAATAAAGTTTTTTATTATTTTAATTTCATTTCACAAATCTTTTACTTTCTCCAAGCCGTCATTTGTTAGTGCAACAATCCAGCACAGTGCTGGTTGCTGAGGTATACATGGTTAAACTAATTTCACCTTCAACTGAAACCGCAGTGTTTTCTCTCCCTCCTTTTTTTTAAAAAAGTAATGAAAGCCATATATTCACTATTTCACATTCCTAAAAATAATTCCACTCTAAAGAATGGTTTTGTAATAATGACAGGCTGTAAAAAGCACCAGCCTTATCTTTTATCACCCATAGAACTCCTGCCATTTTTTTTTTAAATATATTTTGTGCAAAATTAAGTTCTGTGTAGGTCTGTACCATAATTTGGAAAAAACTGTGTATAAAATGTACTTAATTTTTAAAAACAATCTCAACATCAAACAACAGAGAAAGGAGAAACAGATCAGATGCAGCTGAAGTTTTTACATGAGAAACCAAATATAGTATGTTCTTAAAGCTCCAGTAATACATTCTTCCAAAAACCAGAATGCACTTTGGTCATTATTAAACATTAGTACAGAGGCAAATAAAATACAAAATGCTTGTTTGTGTTGCTTTATATATAAAAATATTTTTATACCACATAAGTTTAAGACTCATTACTTCAAATCTTCCAAGATTCTGAAGATCAGCAAACACAGTGCAATGTCCAGATTCTTGTCACCAAGTTACTTGTCATTTTTCAATATGAAGCCACTATTTTAGAAACATAAAATGTAAGAATAGTCGTGCCTGGTGATACCAATCCTCCCAAAAATAATTTGTAGAAGGAAAGTTTGTTACAAGTAATGGGATGAATACATTTTTGTCACACTGAAGAACCACGAGTCAATATGACTGGTCCATGTGGGAGGCAGGGATAGAAGGCAGAGGGAGAGGTGTGATACCCAAGGCTGTGAAGCCCCTGCCAAAAGCACTAGAGAATGACACCTGCTGGGTAGGAATGGGAGGTTATTTGAAGACACAAACCTGCCAAACACCTGGCTTCATGAGCTCTGCTGCTCACCAGAGGAACGAGTTCTCCGTGTTTAACTCTCCTTAAACTTCAATGTGGTATGAATGGCATATACTATAGTGTACAAGAGGAGAGCATCTATCTATCTTTTGCTCATTCATAGCATTCCTCTCACCAGTAAATAATTCTTGTTTAAATACTCAACTTCAACATATAATGCGTACTGCTCCATAGTTCACCATAATATATTCCAATTAATATACACTTATATGTATAAAGTTTCTCATTAAAAGTAACAATAAAAAGTGCACATGCACAGTCAGAGCTGCACAGAACAGCCCAGTATTTCAAATAAATACATATTTAATTTTTATCAAAATATCATACAGCATGGTAACCATTTACAATTATTGCTCTAATAAAAGTGTTATCAAAGAACACTTGTTGACTTGTTATATAACACCTTATTAATATCCCAGGATATTTAAACTGCAGCCTACATGAGTTTAGATCCTGGAATTACTCAAAATATTAGAAATTCCCACTTGTTTATGATAGTAATATAAAACATTTCTGCTACCTGTAATACTGTATTGTCAGTACTTTTTGTATGTGTCTCATTTTTCTATTGCAACCAAACATCTTTTGATGTTGCGTTGTCCTCATAAATGATTGCTGTAAATGAAATATTCTTAACAAGTTTGCCACACTATCAAAAATCAAATTACTTCCATATAGTATTACTGTAACTAAAAATGTCCAGCATTGGTTTCAGCTGTAATAACAGAGTAATTTAGTGTAATCCATTTTCAGGATTTCAAGTTCTCAGACACACAGTTTTTGACCTTTCCCGTATCTGACCTTTTCCAAAACTAAACAAGTAAGTTTGAGAAGAAAATACAAATGTCAACTAAAATGAACATAAACAAGGGAGAAGATGAAATAAATACAAAGATTGCACAAGACAGATGTAAACACTTCAGTTTTCCAAATGACATCCTTGAAGAGGTTGTACCATCTGAAATACAGATTCAGTGGCTGCTTTGAGGCAGTTTTGTCCATCAATGAGCTTTTCTATAACACTGTGTTATTTCATCTTCTTTCTATACTGTCAAGATTTGATCTTCCAGAGCTGAAAAAATTAGAGCAGTACATCAAGATTATTTCTCATCTCAGTTTTCTGTTTACCAGAACTGCAACAGCACTAAAATATTTTTGTTCTTACTGCATTAGTCACATATTCTACAATAAACAAAATACATTTTACATTCATTTACTTTTAATAGGGAAAAATAGGGAGACACAAGCCAAGGGCTTTGTGACAACAAGCTTGTGGATATTACCATGCCTCAGAACCTGGATCTTGAAATAGTTTTCAGAGTTTGTAGTTCAGAGGGGGCAGAGAGATGGACCTAATGAGACAGTCCTTCAGTCAGGACAAAATAACACTGTGTAGGATTGGTTAGAGTAATACTGTATATACTGTAATACTTCACTGCAATGCAAGACAAGGATCGCCTACATCTTCCCTTAAAGAGCTACAGAGTCAACAGAGAGGAATTAAAGAGAGAAATCAAATTTGGGATATGAGGAAAAGAAGGTCTTGTGTTTATATGTACAAATGTCTCATATTTTTATCTAAGAATTCTTGTAGTTACATGTCCTAAATAAAGTTACAAAGCCACAAAAATGAAAAAAAAATGTTGAAAGGGCTGCTCCGGCAAATGTATCATTATTCTTCTGATACAGCTTTAATTTAATAGTCATTTTCATACAATATATCTTCTAGTTAATACAGTTAAGAATTAACTAGCTACAATGTATGACCCATCTATCACAACATACTGAACATCACGGTGAAAAAAAAAGATGTTTCTCAAGTATTTACCTTTAGGTTAAATCCAAGCAAGTCACTGATGACACCAGAAACAGCTGACAGGATGACAACTTGGGTAATGTTATAAAGCAGTGGATTCATTGTAAGCCCATATAACCTAAAGGGACTGTCCAGTTCCTAATAATGCAAAACAATAGAATCATTAAAAAGCAAAAATTACACGGAAGTGTTTTTGTTCACATACGTATTGACACAACAATAGACAGTTTAGGAAATCTTAAAGTCCCAGTGGAGTAAAATATTCTCCTATTATTCTGGATATAAGAAACAATGTGCAGGAAAATATCCTTCACATTAACTGACTGTTGACTGATGGTCTAAATAACCCTTCACCTACAGCATCTTCCAATTTGCTCATGAAACCAAGAAAATAGAGAGCTAGGTGCCATCACTTTAAAATTCCTTATATTTTTCCAAAAATCATCTTCAGTGTTAAAAGAACTGATAATACAGCAGAACCACAAAAAATAAGAAAAGATTTTGCATAATGACACAAGGTTACCTCACTCCTATAAAAAAATAACACAAATATCTTTCCTATTGCAATTCCTCTCCTTTTCCATTAATTTTGAGACTAATTACTGATCAACAGAGCTAGAAAAGGATGATAAAGGAAAAAAATACGAATACTCATTTGACTATACTGTTTTACTTTTTTTTATTAGAAGGAAGAAAATTAGCCCAAAGTAATCTACGAAAAAATTTGAATAAAGTCATTGTTTCGCTAGTTTTCACCAGTTCTTCGCCAGTTTTACTGGTGTGTGAATACAGCCATCCAAACTTTCCTGGCCTAGAAATATGTCAAATAAAGGAAGAGAAAATAATTTTAAGATACAAGAGTGGATTATATAAATTATAACAACTATCATTGCTTTGGTTCTTTATATTTTCTGGATTTAAATTTATCTTCATCCCTCTCCTGCATTACACCCTGGGCCTTGAAAAAGGCCTTATAGACCCTTTTTTATTGAAGAAGAATTTCAGAGCTCTGACTCTTCTTTCAAAAGAGATGAAATAAGAATGAACAACCTTTTCAATTGGACATAATATGGTATAAAACTGTTGCGAATACAAAAGATATAAAAGACATGATTCTGAGAAGGACAGCAGAGAAATTCTTTAAGGAAAATGTTTCTAGATTTTGGATTCATCTTACCAGTTTTGTGAATAAGAAAACAGTATGAATATTCTACATCATCTAGTTTTTAATAAAAGCTTAAAGATCCAAAATCAAGTTAAAAACCCTAACTTCATTTAGCTACTGGGCATGAATCACATAATCCATTGATCGCTAACTACCAAGAATTTAATCAAAGCTCATAGTAGGTGGCTTGGAAATCTCACTTTTGGGCACCCTCTCACAGTAACAAAGTGATAGCCTGGGTCTGAGATCCGTGCCACAAAAGCAAAGTCCCCTGTCGAAAAGGCCATATCAGTTGATACACTTCTGGTAACAGTAAAACATTGAGACTTTTTTTGAAACATTGAGAAGAGCAGGAAAAGACAGAAGTGCATTAGAAGTGCATCCTGCCTCCAATGAAGCCACTTCTCAGCCTACTTATGTTCTCACAGCACATAAACACTTCATCTTGTGAGAGGATACACTGAACCTGTTGTGCTTTGTCTAGTCTACTTGTCCAGATTCTTCTTGAATCCAGATAACCCTTCTGCATCCACAGTGTCCTCTGATCAAGTTGCCAAGTCTGCTACTTGATGCACAGAAAATACTTCCTTTTGTTTGCTCCAAAATCTGGTCCTAAAGGCTTTGCAGTCTCTTATACTTACAGCAGGAGATACAATCAGTAACTGACTTACCCAGGCTCTCACTACTGCTGTAGCATAACTCTCAAGTTGTTGCTCTGTCAGCTTTGAGTCCTTGCTGACTCCATCAGTCCTCTCATGGGAAATGCTGTGTACTTTTTTTGAGACAAGAGGGCCACCACAGACACCTTGTTAAAGGGGGGAATTACTCATCTAACTAGAAGAAATACTCTCATCTCAACT
>VYZS01033376.1:0-10898 GCA_013400695.1 Neodrepanis coruscans
CCTGATTTTAGGCATCAATCCAGTCTCAAAAGGCTCATACTCCTTTCCTGTCTCTACTTAAATTCAGATTAATTAAATCAAAATAATTTTAATTACTTTAATTAATTAAATTAAGTTGAAGTTTAACATTCTCCTGCTGCATAACTGTTTGCATGAATATATCCTGCTCTCCTTCACTGTGCATCTAGAAGTTCAACAAACATTTATGGGACCTTCCAATGTATTTGGAGATACCTATTCTCAAAATATTTTTTTAAGCAAACTGCAAGATTGATTAATTAACATTACACTCACACTTCTACTGCGCTGAAAAAACTTTAATTATAAACTGCATACTTAAAATGTCTGCTGTGCTATTATTAACCCCAAACCAACTTTTATGTGATCCATTGTTTCAAACTTTGTTTTGAATGTAACCATGTTTTTAGCTATCAACTGTGCATTACTGCAAAAATACCGATTTCATCAATAACAGGCCAGTGAAACCAACACAATTCCCTCTCATTTTACTACTTCTGGCTTCAGGAGCTTGTTGTGCTGCCTTCTCCCTCATCTTTGTACTGTAGACATTCTGCTGGCTCTAGGGATGGTGTTTCAACAATCTACACCAGCTGACAAAAGCAAAAAGAACTGAAAATTTAGTAGTAAGTGCACCTACAAAGGAAAGACAATACTGTAATGAAACACTGCATGTCATCAGCTTTTCCTCTACCACAAAAGCAGTAAGCAACCCATGAAATAACTAGCTCCACCGCATTACTTGACGTGGTCAGTCAGCTTTTTTCCTGACAGCGGAATGTGGTCCCAAAGCCGCAACAACTGCTCCGCAACTTGTGGTTCCAGCTCCTGGAAATGATCAGGAAATTAGAGAGGCTATTAGCACTGCTACTACTGAACATACAGAAGCTATTTATTTCAAATTCTTCAGGTGAGGTTGCTGGTGATTTTTTTCAACCTTTCTAAGAGAGCTCGTTCCTTTTGCTATTGAGACATATATTAGAACTCCCAGAACAGCAAGCGTTTTTTGTTTTGTTTTTTTTTACTAGGTCTCAACAGAGAGAAAAATTTTCATCAACACTAAAGGCTCTTGGTGTGTTTTCATTCACTGTAAGATGTCAGTTCTCACAAAGAGAATGAACACACCACCACCACCACATACAAGAACAGATGCACCATATACTTTGTACCTTTCACAGATTGCTCACTAACTAAAGGTCATTTTTCTTACATATTTTAAATTTAATTCCATCAAATGTGGTGGATAATGTGGAAAGGCAAGTCACAGGAAATATAGAGGCTCTTGGTGGAATCACAGACATTCATATAAACCACTTGTTTTTAAGATCATTGAGACTCTTCAGGTCCTAACAGCCACTTACAAGACAAGCACTGTCAACACGTGCTATGTTCCTTTCCTTGTTCTTAACAGTATTCTCCTTTCCTGATTCTTACAAGGGGAGAGGTTTTGGAGAAGTATGGAGGTGGGAAGATGATACAAAAAGTTTAGCTATTGAATCACCAAGATGTTTTGGGAAGAGACAGGGAGAACACAGAAAGTGCCACAGAGAACTCTCATGCCAGTTCTTTGGCTTTTTTTTCAGTTGCATTTAGCTTTAACAAATTGGAGAACTGTCTTAAGATTTATATGTTGGAATGAAACACATCACTGAACTTCATGTGAAACTTTCAAATCTCTAATCTCTGGAGTCTCTTTGGGTTTTATGGAAAACTCAAAGCTATAATCACGAACAGTTCTTTGGTGAGACAGACTATCTCAGGGAATGCATCTGAATCAAACAGAGCACAAACCTCCAGAACCCAAACTGCAAACTCAAAAAACTCAAAAACATTTTGGAAGTATCCAGCTTTAATCCCCCCCCTTTTTTTTTCAAAAACACATATTAGGCAAAAAACTGTTACAATTTTACCAAAACATCTCCACTGCCTCAGCAGTAATTCTGCATTAGCTGAAAGTACAAATGTGCACCGATGAACTGTGATTCACATTAACAGAGAGATGAGCACAGTGGAGATAAAAGTTAAGGCTGAACAAACTCATAAACAAGACAGTTCTACCAAGTGAAGAAGACTTTAGAAGAGGATAACATTACCTGGCCACCTTTGCTTATTTGTACTTTCTTACTGTCATTCCAAGGGTTGAGCAAATGGTGTGCAAACTGAAAAGGAATGCTTTCCTTTCGGATCCACTCCACCTTAAAAACACCTCCTAAACCAGAAGATCCCCAGTCTTGGCTCTTCTCACACCCAATCGCTGAGCTCATTCTAGCAAAACCCTGGAACAAAAATTAGAATATGAAAGAGCAGACATAACGAGAGCTATCTGTTTATGTTGGAATGAAACACATCACTGAACTTCACATGAAACTTTCAAATTTGTTTCAAAGTGATTGACACACTCTTTCCTGTGAGGTTGAGTCTTCTAAAATGTTTTGCATCTAGGAAGGTGGAAGTAGCAGTTGTTTTTCCTCTTCAAATATGCCTTCTATAGTTTGACCATTAAGAATGTCTCTCAATTAATTTCTCACAATTATCATTAGAGGTTTTTTAAATTTTTTAACAGAGGCTGAAAAGCTGTTGTAAAACCACTTGAACCACAAGGAACCAAAATGAATGTTGTACTACAGAAGAGTCTATTAGCTATTCCTTGTTACTTGCAGGTATTTTTTGCAGAAATCCATTTGTTCCTTCCAGTGTTCCCTCTATGTTAACAAACTTTCATACAGAAATATGACGGTGTAGCTGTTCTTCAAAGAAAGACGTTAAAGTTGCTTTAATTTCCTTCTTCAATGAAGCAGGATGAAATTCCAACATTGTAAGTATTCAGAAAAAAACTAAAGAAATCGCAATCCCAGATGGCATCGAACTTATGTAAGTCGACACCCTGACTTGCCCAGACATCAAACAAAGCTAAAATAAACCCAGCCCCACACTCAACATATCAACTATGCAGGCAAATTTACACCAGTTATGACTTGGGACTCCAAGAGATGCAGTTCATTAGGTAAGTCACCAGCACACATTCCAGCACACACATGCAATCCCAGACAGCTCAAGCCAGGCTTAAGGGAAAATCAACAAAAGGAACAGAGGGAAAATAAAGATAGAATATAAAGAGACACTTCAGACAAGAGAAGATTACCAAGGAAGTTAATCCCACATTCCCATGAAGGTGCAGTGCACTGTCAAAACTGGAGGGTAAGGCAACAACAACCTCCTGCACTCCTGATTTCAGGAGGTCCTCCCCTCACAGCTTCCACAGTCAACAGCCCATGTCCAGTATCAGCTGAGTCCGGCTGCCTCTAGACACAGCTACCCATGAACTTTGCATTACCAAATCAAGTCTTTAATTTCAAACTGGCCACAAAGTTGACAACCCTCACTAAACCTTAAGACAAGACACAGCCCTGGAACAATGATGGCCAACTTCCTAAGTTTTACAAACTATCCTTAAAGAAAAAAGTTTTTCTTAAAATTTGTAATAAAGACATTTATGAGTTTTTCAGCTTTAAAAGCCATGACTTGACTATAAATGCTTGTTCACATACAATTTTTATTTTGGTACGCAAAGAGTAGCAATACCCTGCTTTGTTAGGATTTTTTTTGTTCTTTTAAAGGATTAACTTGGGGTATATTATTCTGACTCGTGATGTCTGGAGCCAATCCAGTTTGGAGCCAATCCAGTTTTAGCCACTGAGGGACAAACTGAATTAACTAAAAGAGCACATTTCAGAGAAGAATGAAATTGTCTTTCCTCAACAACCAGAGACATTTGCACACTGCTCTGCTTAGCAGAAGGTCAGAAGTCATAAGCACAGCCCTTTGTACTACACACAGTGATTTGCTGCACTCCCCTAAACCATCAACCACAGCCAACAGTTAGTACTAGCCTAGGACTCACCTGAAAGCATCCAGACCCTTGAACAGAAAATATTAAGTAAACCATGCTGCTCTCCCAAAAGGCTTGGTTCAGTTTTCCTTCATTACTTGATGTAGTGGACCATATTCCCTTCTGCTGAGAAATATCAATGTTCTGCAAGTTGCTACTTTTCATTATAAAGTACCGAACTGGCATATTTTGTCTTGGTGAAGGAGATTTTGAACCCTGGAAAAGTTAAATTAAATTAATAAAATAAACCAGGCTTTAGTTCTAAAGTTTTATAGATATGAAGATAGAAATCCCTTGACTGTGCTCCTCCCTTCCTTCCCTAGATTCTACAAGAAACAGAATTTATAAGCCGGTCTTGTCTGACTTGGCTTTAAAATGTATTTCACATCTATTTGCCTTCTTTTGAAGCACTTCTTGAAATAGTAATTTATTCATGACAGGCAGCAAACAAGTAGAGTAGGATAGGCCTAAATAGTCTATTTACAGAACTAATTACAGTTCACTGAGTCTTACACATCTTCATATGACACAAAATTAATCATCCTANGAAAAAAAATACACCTTCACTGTCTATTAGACCAAGTTATAAAAAATAAATCTGATTTTCTTCTACGTTGGATACCTTTATCTCAAACCGTCTGCAGAGAGTAATATTTTTACTGTAGTATAATAATACTATATATAAGTAAGGATAAATAATAACATATATAATAAATAAATAATATAAATATAATAAATAAATAATATAATATATAATAAATAAATAATAATATATAAACAAGGATACTTAGTCTTGGTTTTAAGTTTAAGATGCAGTATTATGCAGTTGTTACAAATGAAAAGCTAAGTCAGGTTCTTAATTTATCACCAGAATACCCAACAATTGCAGAAAGCTATCAGCAAGAAATTGTATTAGTTTTCAGGAGAAGGGTAAAATGTTCATGAGAACTCCACCTTTCCAGATATTGGTGAAGGAGGGCTGGCAGAGGGGCTGGGAGAGTTGCTGCTCTCTGCAGCCTTCCCTGGGGGCTGGGCTGGCCTGTCGTCTGAAGAGCGTCTGGAGTGCAAAATGTCTTTTTCTTTGTATTTCTCTGGCTGGTGAAGTGCTGAAGGTGTAGATTTCACTGAAACCCTAGAAAGCAAAGATAGATACAAGACATACTGGAGCTTCACAGGCAGTCCTAGAACAATTTATGTCTTCGTATCAGCCTGCTTCATTGCCAGAGGTATTACAGTAATTCCAAAATGTACTAAACAGAAATTAAAAAATACATACTAGATCATGCATTGTTTTTGAATGGTATGGGTAAAACCTCTTCTGCTGCTTCTCAAACATCACAAGTCAGGGATGATATTCCTGACTGCTCTGTCAAACAGCAAGCACAAGTATGAAATCCTTTTCAATGAAATCTCAACTACAGTGCAGCATAGGACAGTATCAAACCTTTCAGTTCAATTTCTACTGTTTCTACCCCCCCTTATTACTAGCAGAAACTCCAGTGATGCTTTTAGAGATAAATAAATTGTAACCTACAGTCTCCAGAAGACCTCAACATCTTACTTTTGAGCACTAGAGGTGTCAGAGAATTCTGCTTCTGCTGAGATCTTTCTACTGTTTGTTTACCTCCATGTGGATGTCAAAGGAAGTTCTTCACAAGCCACAGGCCTTGGTCTCTGACCAATTCCTGAGGGCTGCTGCAAACCTGCAGATTGTTCTTCAGCACTCAAAACAGTTGTGATTGCTCTTACAGTTGTCTCATCAACTTGAGACCACGGCTTAGAAGGAGCTCTCATGCGACGCAGAAATAAGCTGTGCCACTTCTGTCTGAGCTGCAACAGCATTCCAGCAGCCTGCAAGGAATTCCAGTTCTGTTAAGGACTAATAAAGATCAGAGCAGAGAGGTAAGAGGACCCTATGTCTTTCCTATCAGGCAGCCTCTGGCCTTGTAATGNTGAACCCTGGAAAAGTTAAATTAAATTAATAAAATAAACCAGGCTTTAGTTCTAAAGTTTTATAGATATGAAGATAGAAATCCCTTGACTGTGCTCCTCCCTTCCTTCCCTAGATTCTACAAGAAACAGAATTTATAAGCCGGTCTTGTCTGACTTGGCTTTAAAATGTATTTCACATCTATTTGCCTTCTTTTGAAGCACTTCTTGAAATAGTAATTTATTCATGACAGGCAGCAAACAAGTAGAGTAGGATAGGCCTAAATAGTCTATTTACAGAACTAATTACAGTTCACTGAGTCTTACACATCTTCATATGACACAAAATTAATCATCCTAGACTGCAGCCTGCAGCACATAACTTGCATTTCCAGCTTCAGGAAATATGTTTTCTTCCTTTAACACTGTCTGAATTTAAAAGCTGAAAGACTTAAGAGGAATTACTAAATACTCCAAGAGTCCATGGCATTTCCTCTCAGTGACCTGTTTAATATTACTGCAGTTTACNCTATTAACTAGGAATCCATATTTTTTTGAGGTGCCAATCAGTCAGCATGAACACTAGTCCAAGGTTAAGAGTTTAAAAGCAAGACAGGAAAGCTTCAGAAGTAACTTAGACTCTTACTGTAATTCAAACTATGAGAACTGGCAGCAGGATAGATTATTTTTGCTTCTATTCCTAGAGCACTCAATTTAAATAAGAAAAAAAGGAAATTTCTATATATTCTCTATTATCTATAGTTACTAGTATGGCTAATTGACACTAGAAGTTATCAGTAGAAAATAAGCTTGAAAATGCATCTGTCAGCTGAAAGCAATAGGTTGCCACATTGATTGTTTCTAAATTATTCAGTCTGAATAATCTGGTTCAAAGTATCANGTTCAAGAATATAGGGAAAATTATGCCAATAACCTCATTAAAAATGTGTGCTTTGTTAAAGTTAGGATAAAAAAACCCTCAAGTACTCATAATAAGGCAGATAACACAAAACTTAAAAAGAATCAGTATCAATGTATGCTATTAGAGAAACAGAAGCCAGAACCTAAAAACCTCAGAAGTTCATGTACAACATACTAATTTAGATGAAAAAAAATACACCTTCACTGTCTATTAGACCAAGTTATAAAAAATAAATCTGATTTTCTTCTACGTTGGATACCTTTATCTCAAACCGTCTGCAGAGAGTAATATTTTTACTGTAGTATAATAATACTATATATAAGTAAGGATAAATAATAACNTAGAAAAAAAACAATACATACTACACTTCTCAGCACTAGTATTATCATTTGACATTTTGGTTGCATTCTTTATTTCCTTACAAACTTTAATTTCTGAGACTCCAGAACTGTGTAAGTAATTTATGAATATGAATCTGCAGTGATTCACAGAACTGAGACGTTTATCACAGAGCCCATAAACTATTTTGAATGGCTACAAGAACTCTGTTGTTTTGAGAATTAGCCAATATACATATTAAATAAAATACTTTTGAAAAGTAAGCTTTCCACACCAAATACACCCCTGGAAACCTTCCCAATCCAGACTCCAGTGTACCTCTGAAGGATGAAGATGCCTGCAGAGCATTACTTGGCAGTCTGGCTGGTCCACAGAAGAGCGCCACAGTGACAGGTGTGACCACAGAGCAGCACCTGATGTTTGCTATCCTGTGAGCTCTCGTCATTTCATCATATATGAGCCAGTCTGTAGGGAGTGCCTGAACAGCTGCAGTTTGCCCATTTGCTGGGGGAATCTGTGCAAGAGCAGATAAGACTAGGCTGTTTTACCCTTTCTTGGTAATTAAAATAAAATTTAACCTATTTGTCATTTTATCCAGAGAAGCTGTGGATATCTCAACCCTGAAAGTGTNGCAAGGTAATTTCTGATACAATTCATTTAGCTCTGCACTAAACAAAACCCACAGGATTTTTTTTTCCACTCTAAAGTTTTATCTTTCAAAAAACCACCAGTCTTTTCATGCTTTAGGCCCTTCCTCTCCATTCATGCACTGTTTGCTCATACCTGAGGGAAAAGAGCTCTAAGTGACTTATTTTTCTTACACAGACTTCTGTTCAAATGAGATGAATTTAGAAGACTAAGTCTAATTCCTATTTTATCCTCCGCACTTCCATTATAATAAAATTCTAAAAATCAGACTTTTGGACATGTCTAGGAGAGACAGTATTATTATTAGAGCTGGTAAGTAAGTCAAAGTGTTTCATAACCCATAAACAACTATGAAATAAAGGTAAAAATCAGAGAGTATGTTCTTTGAGAGACCCAAACAGTCCATGACAAAAATTCTTACAGAAAATTCTTGCTTACTCAAATGTCACAAAAACCTTTTTAGACTGGTGTGACATAAATATCCTTCTACATTAAACAAGAAGTGATACATTACTTACTTCAGGGTCCAGTTTGAGATGGAGCCACTCATCCAGCTTCAGTAGTGCCAAATTAGCAGTTGTTTTGTCCTCCACCTCACTGTCACTGCTATCATTAGATACCCCACTCCCTGAATTAAATATAAAAGCTGCATTAACGCTTCTAAATTACTTCCCCTTACATAAAAAGAACTAAGTGAACACTACTGTATTGCCAGCATTAATTTTCCTTCTAAAATTTACTTTAAAATGTAAATGGCTCTATTTCCCAGTGAAACAGTAGATGTAAAGACCCATAAACAAAAAAATAAATTATATACACATATGGCTATTAACTAGGAATCCATATTTTTTTGAGGTGCCAATCAGTCAGCATGAACACTAGTCCAAGGTTAAGAGTTTAAAAGCAAGACAGGAAAGCTTCAGAAGTAACTTAGACTCTTACTGTAATTCAAACTATGAGAACTGGCAGCAGGATAGATTATTTTTGCTTCTATTCCTAGAGCACTCAATTTAAATAAGAAAAAAAGGAAATTTCTATATATTCTCTATTATCTATAGTTACTAGTATGGCTAATTGACACTAGAAGTTATCAGTAGAAAATAAGCTTGAAAATGCATCTGTCAGCTGAAAGCAATAGGTTGCCACATTGATTGTTTCTAAATTATTCAGTCTGAATAATCTGGTTCAAAGTATCAAATAAACTAGGCTGTAGAAAAAAAACAATACATACTACACTTCTCAGCACTAGTATTATCATTTGACATTTTGGTTGCATTCTTTATTTCCTTACAAACTTTAATTTCTGAGACTCCAGAACTGTGTAAGTAATTTATGAATATGAATCTGCAGTGATTCACAGAACTGAGACGTTTATCACAGAGCCCATAAACTATTTTGAATGGCTACAAGAACTCTGTTGTTTTGAGAATTAGCCAATATACATATTAAATAAAATACTTTTGAAAAGTAAGCTTTCCACACCAAATACACCCCTGGAAACCTTCCCAATCCAGACTCCAGTGTACCTCTGAAGGATGAAGATGCCTGCAGAGCATTACTTGGCAGTCTGGCTGGTCCACAGAAGAGCGCCACAGTGACAGGTGTGACCACAGAGCAGCACCTGATGTTTGCTATCCTGTGAGCTCTCGTCATTTCATCATATATGAGCCAGTCTGTAGGGAGTGCCTGAACAGCTGCAGTTTGCCCATTTGCTGGGGGAATCTGTGCAAGAGCAGATAAGACTAGGCTGTTTTACCCTTTCTTGGTAATTAAAATAAAATTTAACCTATTTGTCATTTTATCCAGAGAAGCTGTGGATATCTCAACCCTGAAAGTGTCCAAGGCCAGCTTGGATGCGGCTTTGAGCAACCTGGTCAAGCGGAAGGTGTCCCTGCCCTTGGCAGGGGTGTTGGAATGAGATGATTTTTAAGGCCCCTTCCAGCCCAAACCATTCTGTGATCCTGTATCTTTGCAGGAATACTAGATAAAACATTTTTATATATATAAGCATATACACCTGAATAAAAAAGCACAAGAGAATTCAACTAGACTCACAAATTATCCCAGCACATTGAAATGAAGTATTTTGCTTTAAAAAAGGATTTTAAAAAAAGTATCTGTTTCAGAGTAGAACTTCACCCTGCTATTATGAGCAGGGACTGCCACATCTTGAAAACAGATTTGTAACTAGGTTGTGTTTTGTTTTTTTTACCATTTTGTCTTCTTCTATTTAGAAGAAGGACTAATTGAAATGATGGAAAAATAAACCAACTCCATTTCTTTATTTTACCTACTGGCAGGAAAAATATTTGCTAAGAGCATAATGTTTAATGCACATGCTGCTTTTAAAGCACCAACAACTATGAAGAGACATTTCTACATCATTTGATAATAGTGCTCTTTTTGTGTGAATTATAAATTCTAAATGATTGTACCTTTTTATGCTGAGGCTGACTAAGAACAGAGGTGGGATGGAACCGCACTTTCTTCTCTTTTGGCTCAGTCAAAACCAGGTTTTCTCTGTCTACGTGCACAAGATGGGGATACATCCCGGACACTAAGGCAGCTTTAATTACAGCCCAGTTCTCAGAGTTAGTGTTCACATCTCTGATATCAGCTCCTCCTCTGGCTCTANTAAATATAAAAGCTGCATTAACGCTTCTAAATTACTTCCCCTTACATAAAAAGAACTAAGTGAACACTACTGTATTGCCAGCATTAATTTTCCTTCTAAAATTTACTTTAAAATGTAAATGGCTCTATTTCCCAGTGAAACAGTAGATGTAAAGACCCATAAACAAAAAAATAAATTATATACACATATGGCTATTAACTAGGAATCCATATTTTTTTGAGGTGCCAATCAGTCAGCATGAACACTAGTCCAAGGTTAAGAGTTTAAAAGCAAGACAGGAAAGCTTCAGAAGTAACTTAGACTCTTACTGTAATTCAAACTATGAGAACTGGCAGCAGGATAGATTATTTTTGCTTCTATTCCTAGAGCACTCAATTTAAATAAGAAAAAAAGGAAATTTCTATATATTCTCTATTATCTATAGTTACTAGTATGGCTAATTGACACTAGAAGTTATCAGTAGAAAATAAGCTTGAAAATGCATCTGTCAGCTGAAAGCAATAGGTTGCCACATTGAT
>VYZS01033376.1:17905-35434 GCA_013400695.1 Neodrepanis coruscans
TTACCTGCCTTTTCTCTGGATAGCACTGGCTTTTGAAATCCACGCCATTTTTAGCATTGCAACATGACTCAGTGCATCAAAGGACTTCTAGAAAAGCAAAGAAAGGAACAATAACCCAAGACTGAATAGGGCACATAGAATAAAAGTTACTAGTGAATTAGAATATCAACAGAATTATAATAATAAGCACCAGCAGCTTCTGGAATAAAGGTATGTTCTGAAGTTCTTAGTTTCAAAGAAATTTATGATTCTATCTCCTTTGCAGTATCTTTGTATTTTACACTGTTTTCTAAATTAAAGTTTTCTAGTCAATAAGTAATTCTATGGATTGAGTTTAGAGTATCACAAACTACGTAAAATATATTATTACAACTGAATGAAGTTTGCCTCTTTGTCTCACTTGGAAATTACATCCTTNAACAAACACAACATCACGGACGGTAATGCTGGTTTCTGCAATACTGGTAGAAAGAATCTGCAGAGAAAAAAAAGAAATAAGCAACCAGAACTATAGAAACTGTAAAAGCAAAGACAAAATACATCAGTAAAGCATCTGACAGAGGCCTCTGATACTTGCTATTTTGCGGATGCCAGAAGGTGGACTTTCAAGCACTTTCTTCTGATCCAAAGTCTGCACACTCGAATGAAGCATGAAAACTTGGTATCTAATGCAAGACAAAGAGCACAATTTAAAGATCTTCAAAAGAAGCAAGAAAAACCTCAACACAGCCACAGAAATGAAAGGTTTTACCTGTGAGCATTATCAGCAAATCTCTNATAAGCAAATCTCCTGGAAGTTAAAAAGCAGAATAAGAAAAGTGATTAAGATTGGGGAAGAAAAACCAAACCGCACACTTTTTTAAAATTAATAGTATGGTTTGACAACAATACATATTTTAAAAGTTATAATTTCTAACTAAGCATGCACCTGAAGAGGCATTCTTAGAAGTTCTGGAGTCTGAAATTCCNTTGTCATCGAAAAGAATACGGTCCCTAAGACTCACGATCTCATCATATCCAGGAAGAAAGATTAAAATTGCTCCTAAAAAAGATGTAGGTTGGCAGAGTTAAAATGAAAAATTCACTACAAATATATTCCAGTGCCATGGAGAATAGCACTTGGAAGGTCTTAACAAGTTGTGTCCTGCTCTTTTTTTGGAAATCCTATCAGAAGCTGAATCCACAGCAGTTTATTGGGAGTGTGTGTAGGTACCCACCTGCATCACAGCTGTGACAGATGTTATAGAGCAAGTGCATAATCAGATCCAGATCCACTTTTTCATCTTCAAAACTGTGATGATAAGCTGTCAGTAATTCTCTGTCCTCTGCACTAAGGTCACTACCATTGGTTTGGACCAAGAAACTTTCATCCAGATTTCCAAAACCAAATGAACCACTAAAATACAAAAATAAACAGAGCAGACTCAAGGCTCTTTCCTTTGGGTTTGCTTTCAGCCATCAACTCAAATTTACACCAAGACCAACATGACCACGTGTCTCGCATTTTAATTTTGAAGTGTAGCAGAACAGCCCTTCCATGATACTATTACTGTTCACAGATTCAAGGGTACCCCAAATAAACATGCAACATCAATTATTAGTGTTAACTTCAATTTTCTTACACTTCCATGGAAACACAATCCCAACCAAATGTGACAGAACTAAAAGTTTAACAACACTAGTTGTTTATCTCTTACAGGAAAAATATTTGAAAGATGTGTATTTTCCAAAAGTTCCCACTTACAGAAACTGCACTAAGACAAATAATAATATAGATCCTGATGAAACTGTAACTAAGCTAGGATAACTGTAAGTTAATAAAAATCCCCAATTCTTGAATGGTTTGGTGTACATGTTACTCCTACAAGGTTTCTTTAATATGGCTATTGTGTATCAACAATATACAGAAAAAAACACAAACAGATTTGTTTCCAAAAAAGTACCTCACATTAAACAAGTTCACGGTATAGAACCAACAACTCTGCAGACTTAATTAAGTTACTATAATGTTATATATAATCACATCCTGCCTAAGTATATCATCATGATAGGAATGTCCATATCAAGATGATAAAAGCTAGTAATATAAAAGTAGTCTTACACCACTACAGCTGTATTTATCTTAGGAGTTGTGCAAACATCACCACTATGATCCTGAGTACAAACTCCCGTTCTCAAAGAAAATCTTGCTACTTAGGCCAGATTTTAAAGCATGAAAAGCTAAAACCTGTTCTCATTAAAAGAAGACAAAACAACAATTTCCACTCAATGTGTTCCACAATTTTTTCTGCAAAGCAGTTATAGCTCACCTGTAGGATTCCAACAGGTCAATCATGGGAACTTCAGAAACTTGGTATGCCTTTCTCCTGTGAAATCCAATTTAATTTTCAAAGCCATATACTAGGTCTTATACTGCCTCATCATGTTACCTCAATTTTTTTTTAATAAGTAGTTTGGAAATGGGCATTCAACACATGAAAAATAATGCTAAAAACTTAATGGATTAGAATTGGGCTGATACAATAGCAGAACAAAGAGAATTCCCAGTGTTCTCTAAATCTCGGGAATATGTCAGTCCAAACTGATGGACTTGTTTTAAGAATCAAACAAAAGAATATTAAATTTATAAAACAGATATATCAAGACATCAACCTACAGTAGCTTTTACAGGGTTTTAAAACAGCTATTTAGAAACACTACTTGTCATAAAACAAATGTGTGTCAAAACTTCTCAGCCAGCTATTCTGCTTGACGTGCACTAGCTCTCAGCCTACTTTAAAAAAAACCCCAAACAGTTCTTCAAAACATATGTGTTATATATTTTAGAACAACACCAGCAAGTTTACTTCCCAAAGAAAGTTTCAGGCAATCATACCTCTTTCACCTTGCCTGAATCAATAACAAACACAACATCACGGACGGTAATGCTGGTTTCTGCAATACTGGTAGAAAGAATCTGCAGAGAAAAAAAAGAAATAAGCAACCAGAACTATAGAAACTGTAAAAGCAAAGACAAAATACATCAGTAAAGCATCTGACAGAGGCCTCTGATACTTGCTATTTTGCGGATGCCAGAAGGTGGACTTTCAAGCACTTTCTTCTGATCCAAAGTCTGCACACTCGAATGAAGCATGAAAACTTGGTATCTAATGCAAGACAAAGAGCACAATTTAAAGATCTTCAAAAGAAGCAAGAAAAACCTCAACACAGCCACAGAAATGAAAGGTTTTACCTGTGAGCATTATCAGCAAATCTCTTGTCATCGAAAAGAATACGGTCCCTAAGACTCACGATCTCATCATATCCAGGAAGAAAGATTAAAATTGCTCCTAAAAAAGATGTAGGTTGGCAGAGTTAAAATGAAAAATTCACTACAAATATATTCCAGTGCCATGGAGAATAGCACTTGGAAGGTCTTAACAAGTTGTGTCCTGCTCTTTTTTTGGAAATCCTATCAGAAGCTGAATCCACAGCAGTTTATTGGGAGTGTGTGTAGGTACCCACCTGCATCACAGCTGTGACAGATGTTATAGAGCAAGTGCATAATCAGATCCAGATCCACTTTTTCATCTTCAAAACTGTGATGATAAGCTGTCAGTAATTCTCTGTCCTCTGCACTAAGGTCACTACCATTGGTTTGGACCAAGAAACTTTCATCCAGATTTCCAAAACCAAATGAACCACTAAAATACAAAAATAAACAGAGCAGACTCAAGGCTCTTTCCTTTGGGTTTGCTTTCAGCCATCAACTCAAATTTACACCAAGACCAACATGACCACGTGTCTCGCATTTTAATTTTGAAGTGTAGCAGAACAGCCCTTCCATGATACTATTACTGTTCACAGATTCAAGGGTACCCCAAATAAACATGCAACATCAATTATTAGTGTTAACTTCAATTTTCTTACACTTCCATGGAAACACAATCCCAACCAAATGTGACAGAACTAAAAGTTTAACAACACTAGTTGTTTATCTCTTACAGGAAAAATATTTGAAAGATGTGTATTTTCCAAAAGTTCCCACTTACAGAAACTGCACTAAGACAAATAATAATATAGATCCTGATGAAACTGTAACTAAGCTAGGATAACTGTAAGTTAATAAAAATCCCCAATTCTTGAATGGTTTGGTGTACATGTTACTCCTACAAGGTTTCTTTAATATGGCTATTGTGTATCAACAATATACAGAAAAAAACACAAACAGATTTGTTTCCAAAAAAGTACCTCACATTAAACAAGTTCACGGTATAGAACCAACAACTCTGCAGACTTAATTAAGTTACTATAATGTTATATATAATCACATCCTGCCTAAGTATATCATCATGATAGGAATGTCCATATCAAGATGATAAAAGCTAGTAATATAAAAGTAGTCTTACACCACTACAGCTGTATTTATCTTAGGAGTTGTGCAAACATCACCACTATGATCCTGAGTACAAACTCCCGTTCTCAAAGAAAATCTTGCTACTTAGGCCAGATTTTAAAGCATGAAAAGCTAAAACCTGTTCTCATTAAAAGAAGACAAAACAACAATTTCCACTCAATGTGTTCCACAATTTTTTCTGCAAAGCAGTTATAGCTCACCTGTAGGATTCCAACAGGTCAACAACCTCTGTTTGCCCGAAGTGCTTCGCCCAGTCCACAGCCATCCTGAAAGAGTTGCACAATCTTACTGGATTCCTCACATCAAATGATACATAGGAATGGCATATTATGTGAGGAGACAACCACATTTTTGTATCAAATGTCCCATTTTAAAGACCAGAAATAGGTGCAATAGCTTTCTGATTTTTAGTAACTGCAGTTCTTTACCACAAAAGAATGCCGGAGTTACACACAATGAAAACATGCACAAGGAAATGAGGAGGGAGAATGTCCCATTCCTTCAAAAAGGACAGACCAACATGCACAAATCAGCCATGTCTTTTTGCAGGATCCTCACAGGAATTCACAGGAATTCAAGTTATCACATGAATTCAAACTTCAGGCGCTTTTCACCAAAATATGAGAAAATATTGGGCTATTTGATGTCTTACAGGAGTTTTTCTCCTCACAATAAAGTTCACTGTTTTACCTTTAGCCTGCATTCCTTCACAAGTTTTTGAAGTACTACCAAATATCAGATCCTTGGAATCGTAATTCTTATCTTTCCATAGTACAGTTATTAACTATACCTACCTGTTTATATAAAGACACAATTCTTGGCCACAAACTTTGAGATTTTACAGATTCACAGATATTTTTACATGACACAACAAACCTACAGACACAATGCAGGGATATTCTGATACAGGTAACTCTCTGAAAAGAATCGCTAAACATTTCGTGTCCAATCCAGTCAATGCAGTGAAAAAGAAACAGTTTTTCTTCCAACCAGTGTCTTAAATCAGTGATACCTGAAACCAACTGTACAGCCTATAACTGACTATGCAATTATCGATTCAACTTATAATTTACTCAAAACAATCTGAAGAACAGAACTCAGAAACTGTTTAGGCTGTCAAAACCTATTACTGCTTATGGGTCAGTTACCAAACTAGTTTATATGTTATAGAATTTTCTTTATCACTTCTATATTGACAAATAAATCTATCTTTCAGTTTATCTCTTTGGTTTTACCAGCCATTGGAAGATCTGCAGTGGATACTTGCTCCCATACTGATCAGCTGTTCCACTTGGCTCAGAAAGCCTCTACCTGAAGCAATCATTAGAGCAGTTGCACTGGTTTCACTGTGCCTGTAATCAACTGAGAAGTAAAAAAGAAATTAGACAAACCCAATATAAATGTTATTTTTTCAAATGTTACTTTCAAAATTCATCTCCAAAAGAATCTGTTTCCTTGCTTCAGCCCTGCAGTCAGTTCACATGATTTTAACACTATTTTAGACACGTAACTTCTGTCAACACTTCAAAACATGTACAACAACAAACAACTAAATGACTCATTAATTCTACTGCAATTTTTTTCAATAGGCATCTGAATCCAAAGGTAACAGCATTTGATACTGGGAATAAAAGCAGCCACGGAAACGTTAAGTGAACTTGTGGTTACTTTTTTCTTACGCAGTGTGAGAAACTCACCGCTGACATTTTCAGTTAAAATGAGATGAAACACATGAGCAAAGGAATCAGTATCTTTATGCAACCAGATGTCAGAAAGACAAGAATCCATTTCTTTTACTAGCCACGGTTCAAGGCAATTCGCATCTTTTTCAGTCTGAAGATAAAAAACAGCATTGAAAAGATTAATGTCTTACAAGAGTTGTCCTTATTCTCGTGTATTACCCATAAAGCATTTGAACAGTTAGTCTTTCAATAATCAGAAATCCAGCACTCAGGTATCAGTTAAAGAATTCAGTGTATCATATGCAAGTACTTTAAGTAAGTGTCAGTCAAGCCACTTGAGCTGAGGAAAAGTTATGTACAACCATTATAACTGAAAAGCAAGCTTCAGCCAGAGTAGTTCATTCTAAAAAAATAGTCTTTGAAATACGTTAATATTCTCTGTAGTATCTTTAGAAGCAAGATTAATGTCTTTAGTAGCAGTATCTTAAATGGCTAGTAACGTAGCACAGATGTAAACATCTCTTCCAATAAAAGGAGAAACTTACCAGTTGGTTAAACACTGTGTCACCACCATCATCCAACACATGATACTCTTCAGTTGCCCTTGGGATGGATCTTTGTTTCCGAGGTTTCAGTTTGCCAGTATTTTCCTGAGTAGAACACCACTCATTGAGAGTGTTTTTCTGTTTCTCTTCTAGAATACAAAAAGTATTTCCCAAAAAAGTTTCAGAGTGATCTTAATTATCCACTGTTTTCCGTGAAAAAAACAGTTATATTAGGTCATAGTTTCACCTATTCAATCTCTTTCATTTCATCTAGAAAGCTGCTACCAATCCAACACAAATTCCATGATTAAAGGTGCACAAAGTGCACCCCTGCAAACATTTGCCATAGGAACAAAGGAGAAAACACCATTTTGGTGTCTAACCTTCTAAGCCTCCAGTATTCCAACTCAATGGATTCAAATGAACTTCATAAGGAACTCTATTCTACACAGTCTCAGCCCTGATCTTTCTCCAGAAGTGAAATACCAAAGAGAAGTTACAAAGCTCACACATTTAACAACTATGTTTTCTGGGAGGTTGATTTTTTTTTTNCACTAACCTCTTCAACTCCACTAGGCTTATAGCAAGAGAGGCTTATAAGATTGAAATTTATTAATTGCAATTTTATCAAAACAAGTAAAAGGAAACAGCCATTTTTAACTAAGGTTTCATAAAAAAAAATCACCATTGAAGTCTGCCACCTGGATTACAAAATACAACAGCAATTAATAGAGCTTTAGTGCAAGATTACACAGGCAGACCTCTTTGTAATGAACTAATTTCATAGAAATATATGAAGAGATGGACTTCTCTCAATTTCGTCAATTAATTCAGTAAAATCTGGCTCTCTTTACTGAACACTTCCTGAGAAATGAGACACCCCAGTGGTCCTTACCTCTTAATAATTTATCCTGATTTCTGTTTCATAATGACTGTTTACCAGACCTCATTTGTGGACATTAAAGATGCTTCTCCCTTGAAGAATTAAAATCTCCAGATTTTAATTTCTCATCCCTTAGGAGATGTGTCATAGCTGAGTTTAGAGCACTCAGGACTTTCCCTCAGACAGCACAAGCTACAATTCACCTACTTCTAGCTGTCACGGAGCAAGTCTTCCAAAACNAGGAATTTTAACAGAGAATCATCCCGTTAGCTGTTCAATCAATGAGACTCATTCCAAGCCTTACAATTAAATCCACCTACCTTGCTGCTTTTCTTTTTTGTACTTGACCATCGCTGCATTTGTATACCCAGTACTTCTTAAAATGTCCTCCAGAAACATCTCTTTAACTTCAAAAGATCTTCCTTGGACTGAAAGTATAAACAGTTTATGAAACATCAGGAATTCCTTAGCTTCACTTATAATATTAATTTTTAAAAATAATTTTAAAATTAATTTTCACAAAAAGTGAATTAACCAATATTAGGGCCTGATTTAAGGAATTATTACTTTCCTTGCAAAATCTCGTAAGAGTATCTTCACTGGAGCACATTTTCTTAAAATTACGAGGCCACACACCAAAACATTTCAAAAGGCAAATGTCAGCTGAATACCTTGTTTCTCACTAACCTCTTCAACTCCACTAGGCTTATAGCAAGAGAGGCTTATAAGATTGAAATTTATTAATTGCAATTTTATCAAAACAAGTAAAAGGAAACAGCCATTTTTAACTAAGGTTTCATAAAAAAAAATCACCATTGAAGTCTGCCACCTGGATTACAAAATACAACAGCAATTAATAGAGCTTTAGTGCAAGATTACACAGGCAGACCTCTTTGTAATGAACTAATTTCATAGAAATATATGAAGAGATGGACTTCTCTCAATTTCGTCAATTAATTCAGTAAAATCTGGCTCTCTTTACTGAACACTTCCTGAGAAATGAGACACCCCAGTGGTCCTTACCTCTTAATAATTTATCCTGATTTCTGTTTCATAATGACTGTTTACCAGACCTCATTTGTGGACATTAAAGATGCTTCTCCCTTGAAGAATTAAAATCTCCAGATTTTAATTTCTCATCCCTTAGGAGATGTGTCATAGCTGAGTTTAGAGCACTCAGGACTTTCCCTCAGACAGCACAAGCTACAATTCACCTACTTCTAGCTGTCACGGAGCAAGTCTTCCAAAACTGATCACAAACTACAGGAACCCCAAAATGTTGGTTTCTGTGGTCAGGATTATGTCAGTTATACTGCTGAAGGAAAATCAAACCCTTTTCATTACATTAACAGCCAAAGTATTTGAACCCTCTTTTTTTAATTCTTAAATTCTCAAAAAATGGGAAAAAAGTCTCCTAAAACTCTTGAAATTCTTAAAAAAAAGGTGGCAAGCAGACAGTCTACCTGACTGGCAAATACAGCATTTCTCTCAAAAGCTTCTTTTCAAAATACATTATACTTTGACATCGTTGTTGAAAAAGGAAGAGGACTGCAAGGTCCGGGGGAGGTCACCAGAAAATCTGGAAACCAGGAAGGTGGGAAGAAGAAAACGAACTCACCAAAAAATTATCTCACACACACCTGTATTTTACCTCTACTAAAGATCAATTAAGTGAAATTAAAACACCAATAATGGTAACTTTTCTTTGCATCTGAATGTAATCTGCTTGAAATCTGAATTGTAATCTGAATGAAATCTCGCTGCACATTTCTGAGTCTAAACATAAATTAACAGAAATTGCATGTCTTTCCTGAGTATTTACTTAGATAACCAGCTAGGAATTTCCTTTAAAATGAAGAACTATGTGACTGAAACATGGAACCCTACTTTGTCTAGGACTGTATTTTTGAAGTGAACAGGTAGAGTTATCCATGTTTAATCCAGTAACCCAACAACAATCTCTGTGAGGCCTGAAGAACAAGAACCTATTGGAATGTATTATTATATATCACACTCTTGTAGATCTTATATCACCATGCAGCCCAGCACTTTAATAACCTTTTCCTACTTCCTGAATTGAACATGGAAGGGGCCAGGACATACTTGCATTTACAGAACTCTCAGTGATAAAAACACTTCTTCACTCTGAATTAGCTAAGAAACAAAGAATATGAATACACAAAGAACAAGCTCTGCTGTAACTTTCAGTGTATTCACTCAGACCAGTTTGCTCCAGTTCAATAAGATCTGTGAGTCTTAGGGCAGGACTACTCAGATTTAAGAGTTAAGATAAATACTTACTGTGTATTACGGGGCAACTTCCAAAATACCTAATAAAAAGATTTGCATCTAGAGCAGCACTAGAAATAATTAGTCTTAAACTATTCTGGTTCTGCAATACATCTCTCAGTTTTATTAACAAGAAGTCACTGAATCTATCCCTCTCATGTACTTCATCCTATAACAAAAGGGAAAAGAACAACCAAAACCAACAGATAAACATCACGGATTCAAGAACATTACTTTTGACAAATACGAACTTCTTTTAAAAAAAACTAAAATACATAATTTAGTGCCACATTACAAAGGCATGAAAATGTGTCAGTCTAGTTTAAGTAAGGGGGGTCTTTAAAAACTAACCTTAAGTACAGAAATATTTCAGAAGTGTTACAAAGGTATCAGAGCAGGGTGCATTGCAGTTGCACAAGCTTAACTTCAGAGGTCAGTGTCTCTACTTCTTGTATTTGAACC
This sequence comes from Neodrepanis coruscans, assembly GCA_013400695.1. Taxonomy (NCBI): domain Eukaryota; kingdom Metazoa; phylum Chordata; class Aves; order Passeriformes; family Philepittidae; genus Neodrepanis; species Neodrepanis coruscans. The sequence goes on from VYZS01033376.1 coordinate 28,163, forward strand.
TCACTTTCAAGTAAATACCACAAACCTCAAGTCCTAAAAATACTCTTTTAATAAATTCTCATTTCACAACTGATGAGCATTTAAAGAAATATATGATAATGCACAATCAGAACAAAAGACAGACTGCTCAGATGAAGTCATGCACAAAGCTTATCATCAATGAAGGCATATGACTGATTAATTATCTTTGCTCTTCTGTTTCATTTTACATTATGAAACAGGGACTCAAATACAAGATCTGTAAGCTGGAGTCAGGAATCTGTGAGTCATTCTCACGCTTTTTTTATTTTGATAACCAGGCAGACACATGCAATTACCATAACTTTTGTGTCTTCATTAGAGAACCTAATCTTGTGGTAAACATTCTGGTTCCACTGACTTACCAAATTCCACAATAGGAATATTCACATAATCACAAAAGAAGACACTTCAATATTTTGCTAGAAATTAGACTCCACATTGTCTTGAAAACACTGGCTGAACAAATGGGCAGCAAACCTGGTATTGCTGAAACAAATACATGGTAACAGAACTTCTGACACGCTCACACTGAACCACATCTGTCCAAGCCTCCCTAAGGTTTTTCTGCTGACAGAGGAAGTTCAGAAAAATTTAGACCTCTGTCCTCCTCAACTGCATCATGATTCCACAACTAATTATGGGCAGTAGCCTAAAATAAGATGTATTACAGCGGAAAACAAAACCCACAAAAAAGCAACAAAACCCACAGAAAACACACACGCTACGACAAAGGATCTTTAAAATTGATTCAAACAAGAATATCTAAAGGAATTAATAATGAGGAGGACCTCATCCCCCAGTAAACCAGTGCCCTGCACTCCACCCCCCGTGGAAGGCAGCGGGATCCTCACCACGATGACATGTGTCACGGCTGACAAGGCGCTGTCTCCTGCCATCAGCGTGCACAGCAGCATGTCATTGGTGCAGAACGTCACCAGTGTCCTTGGAGAAACCCTACGGGACAGGTCACAAACACAACTCACCTTCTGTCTCCACTCAAAGGCTGCGAGCTTTGCATGGCTTGAGAATGAAAAGGACGGAAGAGCTGCTTGGAAGGAGAGGAATGACAGTTCCCTCACCAAGTAACTCGCGCACACCACTGGTTTTTAAACTAGGCCTGGTCCCAGGCAGTTCCTAAGGATTCACAGTGTTTATGCTCTAGAACTTCAGAAAACAGATTAATTGAAGAAGTGATATTCAAATTTTAATAAGAAACAAGTGAGTGAAATGGAACCTTGAGAACCTCTCCATGACTTTCAATTTACTGGAAAATCAGTGTGAACTGCTTTGGAAAACTAGTTCTTCAGCACATGCTTGGACATGACCTTTGTATTTGCCCACCTGTGGTGGGCTGGCCCTGGCTGGGTGCCAGGTGTCCCCAAAAGCCACTCTATCCCTCCTCTTCTCACCTGGGCAGGGAAGAGAAAATAAACTGAAAGACTCATAGAGTCAAGACAGGCAGGGGGAGAGCAGCCACCAACCAGTGTCACAGGCAGAACAGACTCAGCTTTGGGAAATCAGTTTAATTTATTACCAATTAAATCTGAGTAGGATAATGAGTAATAGAACCAAATCTTACAGGCTTTCTTCACTCCCAATTTTCTATACCTCCTGCCCCCAAAGGCACAGGAGGACAGGGATGGGGGCTGCAGTCAGTTCATCACACGCCATCTCTGCTGCCCTTTCCCCCTCATGGGGAGGCCTCACCCTCTTCCCCTGTGCCAGCACAGGATCCCTCCCATGGGAGCCAGTCCTCCACGAGCCCTTTTTCTGTGGCAGAGTTACTGTGCAAGTAAAACCAGCAACTGTCACTACTTTCTCCAGTACTGCCACCCTGTGGGAACTGAAAAGCTCCTCTGTATTGCCCTTCACAGATGGAAGACACATACACACTGGTGGTGATTCCATACTTCTTTATATTTCTTTCCAAGTATGAAATTAATCTCTCCTTTCAAAAATCCTCCTATTTATTAAATTGAAGAACACACACAAGACAGAAGTGCTTTACTTTACCCACCTCTACCCTTTCCTCTTCTTCAGCAGCTTCCCAAAAATAGTCCTTACTATCAGTTAATAAAACTTTAAAAATTAGATTTCTGTGATACTGTAAACACCCCTAAACACCTCCATTTCAGATCTTTTTATGCTCAGAGCTGGAAATACTGTCATCTCTCCCTTTTTTCTCTAGAATAAATTTCCTGGTTCTTCATAAGCTGGATTTTCTGCACTGCTTATAGTAATTCTTCCATTTTCATCTGACTTACATTTTGCTCTTGATCTGCCACCATAATGCTTCAACACATTAATCACTAACATTACTTGCAATACATCTTCAACTTGATTTAAAAATAAGATTTACACACAATCATATGCCCTAGAAGAAATCAGGAGAAAGCACTTGCACTTCATTTCCAGAAGACTACCATGAAACAGCAGGGAAACTGTCCTATTGACTCTTCATTCATTCCCTGCAACAACATATTCCACTTACACTTTACACATGGAGATTTTACGAGGCTGCATCCCAAAGATACTGTAGGTAAAATCTGTGAAAGACTTACAACACCAACACATGATCAACTGACTTGAAGAAACACCATCTGTACCTGCTCTCCAGTCGGATCTGATAACCAATGGTGTGCCCAACCTTTTCTCTTCTTTCTGCTGCCACTCTTTCAGCCACAGCAACAGCTGCCAAACGTCGTGGCTGAGTGCAAAATATACGACAGGGAGTCCCATTTTTGTAACAGTCGTCAAGAATAAACTGAGGGATCTGCAAAGAAATAGCCCAGATTTACTTTCTAGTTTGAGAAGATCACAGCTTTTTTACCACAATTTAAACAATTTAACTGCATCTCAACAACACACAGGCTGCTAAAGGATTCACAACAGGATTATCCCTGCAAATGTACCGGAAGGAGCAGAAAGGCAACAAAAATAAATTTCTAAGTATCACCTGTTGGGTGTTTCTAAAAAAACCCCAAAATTTTAAGTGTCTTTTTCCTGCTCCAGAGAAATCTATAGAAAAAAGCCCTGTAGATAATCCTTCATTTAAAAACAATAATACAGTAGTCTGCATACAACACAACTCACTTAAAACAAAAAGGGCTATACAAAAATCACAGCTATTTTCCCTTCAATATTTTGTTCTATTTTAATGAAAAAATGGTATCTACCAGAAAATTCTGCAGAACAATTTATGCTTTTCATAGGCATCTGCTGGCTTAGTGTTTCAAAAGCAAAGAAAGTTAATTGGAAAACAAGATTTCCAAACATACTGGAAAACAAAAGTTTTAAAACTCGCACAAAGAAATCCCTTATTAAAAATATTGCAGAATTGGCATTAGTTTTGTATTAATACCGGTATTTTTATTATTTTATTAAACACACTTACCTGAGTAGTTTTTCCTGATCCAGTCTCTCCAATAATCAAAACAATGTTATTGTCCTTTATTACTTTGACAATTTCCTCCTGTCTTTCAAAAATTGGCAGTGACTGCCTGAAGGAATCAAACTCTGATTCCCCTCTTTTCACTGGAACCTGGGGGATGCCATCATTGAGTCGTCCACTTGTCTTGTTCACTTCTTTGTTTACTGTGAAAAAAGTTAAGAAATTACTTATACAGAGACAAGAATAGAAGGCCACTAAACACACACTTAGGAGACCTGTTCATAGCAAGAGGAACTGTTGTGGTGCTTGAAATAAATACTTTTCAAAGGAGTTATTTTACTTTCGTAAGTATTTTGAGCAAAAATGGACTATCCTAGTGCACTGCTCATAGTCAGAAAAAAGCTACCAAGAGAAAAAAGAGAATTAGAAAGTAAACCAGAGGAAAGCAGCCTGGTATATTCTCTTGGCCCTTGTAGCTGCATCCACATTCACATCTGCAGAATTTACCCAGAAACAGCCAATCCACACTTAAACCCTTCAGCCCCTCCAAGCATCCCTCTGACAAAAAGGAAACATTACTGCGATCCATATGCCTTCTTCCACATCTTCCCTGGTCCTTCATGACCTCCTTCCAGTCAGTCTTACATAACCCAATGCCCTAGTCCAGGATTGTCTTCAGCCACACCCGTGGACAGCAGCACTGCTGCACCCAGAGCACCCTGGGATGGATCACAAAGCACCTGCACAACTTCCCAGGAGGCCACTTCACATTCAGTGTTGCTAATTCTATTCTGTAATTCCTTGATAATTATCTTCCAGAAGAACAAAAAGCTTGCTGTAAACTCAACTATGCTCATTTAATGTGAGTAACAGATTCATACACTACATGACAAGTTCTGTCTTACTGAGACAAACACAAACATACACCAGGAGAACCAAAACACTGTTGGAAAGCAGAGAAAGATAAATTTTACACTGTTCATTCTTTAATGCCTCATATTCCTAAGGAATTGCATTTCAGTACTTTGAGAATAGCTTCCCTCTGTTCATTAAACAAGCCTATTAAAGAACTGAAACAACTGGAAAAAAAAAAAAGGAAAGGAAGCACTTAAAGCATCACGAATGAGAAATATTCAGTGAACAAGGCACACTGGTACAAGTGTCTTCTGTCCCCTGCACCCAGCTCTGCATACAGAAACAAAACATAACTCCAACATTCATAACTGTTAGAAGTAATAATGTTCCTAAAAGCATTTTTTAAAACCCCAACATTAGATCAGAAGTTTGTCTTCCATATTTTTCATATTCTAGAATATTCATATGAATATTCATAACCATATTTTCATATTCTAGAAATCAAGAAGTCTGGACAGGAGCCTCTTAGGGACCAAATCTATTTCATAAAATGAAGAAACAAAACGTAACCTTTTTGCTTTATCAGGAACATGAATTTCCATATGCAGAACAGCCAACCGCATTTTCTCCTAAGGGTGTTACTACTTGGAGTCATGTAACACCTGACTCTTCAACCTCACCTCGTGGAACTTGGCATGAACCCACATTTCAGAAATATACCTCCTAAAAGATTTGGCTGGAACAAGCCCAAAGCTTCTAAATTAACTCAGCAAAAGGCAGACATGGCAGTGTGGGTGAGAAGAGGGTTCCTCACACCACCAGTTACAAGAAAATGTGTTTGTTTAGAGAGAAGGGTTTCAGTCACAACAGCCAAGGAGACACAACAGAAAGGGGACTGTTTTGTGTTTCAGTTGTAGGTTGTTTTTTCAAGTGGTGTTGGTTGACAAGCCCCTGTCAGAAGACACACTGAACATACCAGATTCAACTGCACAAGTATTTCCTCGCTCTGTCTTTGGCAGAAGTTCTGTTCGTTCTTTATTTGTGACAGGAAAACTCTGAATTAAACTCCAAACAGTCTGTTTAGTACGGAGAGCCAAGTCACAAGTCATTACTGCATGTGTTAGTTCTGACACATCCTTCTTCCTTACAGTCAGGTATCGATTTGCTCCTTTTCTGGGAGGATTAAAAAAAGGAAGTATTTTAGGAGTAAGTAACCTACTGTAGGGTTACTGTAGCTATCTCAGACTAGCATGTCACAAGTTTTTCTGAGTAGACATAAAGCAAAGCAAAAAAACCACTTATTTTTTCCCCAGTAGTATTCCTGGCAACACTGGGGGATATGCTGGAAACACGGATTGCGCTAACATTGGTCACAAAATTCCACAAATCTGCACCAAAAAACCATGAAAACTGGACTCCAACTTACCCTTTACTTTTAGACACCAGTCCAAGAGACTGACAGAGCCGGTGAACAAATGCTCTTTCAGTGCTAGTGAAACTAGAGGGGAATTCCATCTCTACAATTGTAATAATAAAAAATGTAATAATGCAACATACAGTATTCTTGACATGTTATCTCAATGCTACACAACCATTAGAGTTGGAATGGACTTCTGCAGATCCCCCAACCCCACCCCCCCCCAACGGTAATACCACCTGGACCAGGACACAAGGGCGTGTCCAGGTGGGTTTGGAATGTCTCCAGAGGAGATTCCACAACCTCCCTGGGCAGCCTGTTCCACTGGTCTGCCACCCTGAGTGTAAAGAAGTTCTCCCTCATGTTGAGGTGGATCTCTCTGTTTTATTTTATGGCCACTGCTCCTTGTCCTGGCACCGGGCACCATCCTCTGGGACATTTATATGCATTAATGAGACATTTATATGCATTAATGAGCACCCCCTCAGCCTTCTCCGCTCTAACCAGGCCCAGCCCCCGCATCTCTCCTCACAGAGATGCTCCACACCCCTACTCATCTCTGCCGGACCCTCCCCAGGAGCTCCAGGTCTCTCCTGAGCTGAGGAGCCCAGACCTGGACACGGCACTCCCCGGGCCCATTCCAGGGGCAGGATCCCCCTCCCTCCACCGGCTGGCAAAGCTGCTCCCGCGGCCCCGCCGCGTCTCCCCCGGGCCGGGCTGTGCCTCGCACCCTCCTNCGGCACTCCCCGGGCCCATTCCAGGGGCAGGATCCCCCTCCCTCCACCGGCTGGCAAAGCTGCTCCCGCGGCCCCGCCGCGTCTCCCCCGGGCCGGGCTGTGCCTCGCACCCTCCTCGTCGCCGCCGCGGAACCGCTCCAGGGCGAGCTGCACCGCCACCTCCACCTCCTCGTCCACACGCACATCCCGCAACCCCTCGCTCCGGGATCGCACCGCCGAGGCGGCGGCGGCGGCGCCCGAAGCCCCCGCAGCCCCTCGGGGCTGGCGCCGCTGGACCCTCTTCTGTCGCGACATGGCACCGACACCACCCAGAGCTCCGACGCGGGAGAGGTGCGGGTGCTTCTTTCGCTGCCTGGGGCTGAGGGGACACGCCCGGAGGCGGAACGTGCGCGGGGTCACCTGCGGCGGAATAGCCTCCGGAACGGCAGGAAATTGGAACTTTCCCCGCGTTATCCCGTTGGGGTGTGGGAGGGAGTAGGCGGACGTGAATGTGGCAGTCGGTGTCCCTCTGATCCTGCCTGGTGTGATCTGATGTAATTGAACGGTGTTAAACGTAGGTGTAGCAAAGTTCATCTCAGCCTCTTCACTCTCTGAAGTATTAACTTGCCCTCGGCTTTGTAAAATCCAAGCAATTTTTCCAGCTGGTAATCCCAAAGGAAAGGTGTTTGGACATTTACCGTGGGTGTCCCGGGTGTTTTTTACATGGGTAAAAAACCTTTTAGCCAAAAACGCTTTGGACCATTTTTCCCTGTTGGCCTTTGATTCCCTGCTGAGGACATGTGGAAGAAAAGCAGCCCAAATATCCTATGCCTGACTGAATAGGAGTCACTACTGTGAGAAACGAGCCCACA
>VYZS01033377.1:0-18355 GCA_013400695.1 Neodrepanis coruscans
AAAAAAAAAGGGGGGGGGAGAAATCCACTCTATTACACTGCAGCAATGAGCTTATTCCTCAACGTGTAGTGAGCACGGACGGAGTAAAGCGGTGCAGGCATGTCACATTCAATGTGCTAAGAGTATATTCATGTCGATCCGGGGCTCGGGGTGCTCCCCCTCACCATATGGAGGGAGCCCAGCAGCTGCTGTGGCTCTCCTTGCATGAGCCTGCCTGCTGCACCATATGCTGCTGCTGCGGCGATGTCCCCAGCAAACACAAGCCCAGCCAAGGCGCGGGGGCTGGGGGTGCTCCTCTAAGCCACTTGCTTTGCCGGAGAAAATAAGCTAAGCAGCTTATCATGGCATCAGTGCACGTAGCTCTGACGGATGACCTAGCGGCACCTCTGTGGTGGGAGAGGCAGGAGCGTGAGGGGGACCTGGGAAAAGGGGTGCTGCTCTCTTTTTATCTAGAAGAGGACGCTTAGATGATGAAGCAGAGAAAAACATTAATTTAAGAAACACAATAAATTAAGAAAATAAATTAAATATCAAAGGAGGGATGCCTGGAAAGTGATCGTGCAAGTTATTTTTCACTGCAGGCTCTCCAAAAATATCCTGGTGTGTGGGTGTCTATTAAAAGCAAGCTGTGTCTGGGATTCAGAGCAAGATACGAACTCATTCCAAGGACTAATTGCAGTTATGCCACCCATAGCGAAAAAAAAGGTAGAGCCTGGATAAAAACAGGCTTCCAGTAGCCTTCCCAAGTGAAACAAAGGAGAGTGAAGAGCGAAGGTATGAGAAGAACATATAAATGTTTGCTACAAGATTAAAAGGAAGTCCTATTAATTAGACAGAGTGGAGTACAGCCAAACATAACAGGATGAAAAGAAGATATGGCTAGTTGAGGAACACTTACTTTCTTACCCATGAATTTTGGTAGAATCAAAGTATTCAATGGAAACAGAGAAAGATAGAAAAGAACTAGTCAAATCAAAACACTGATAATTCAACATCCATGGGGGAAAAACTGACTGATTAATCTTCTCCTCACTCAGACAGATCACACTTGATTCACATGTTAATGGTGATAGACACTGCAGAGCATTTACCAAGAGCAACCCTCAGCCTTGTTTAAGATAATACCAGCTTTGCCACTGGCTTTGATGAAGCCAGAAATTTAAACACAACCAGGAAAATTATTTCCTTGTTCTTCACTGCTGGGTTAATCAAAATGGAAGGAGATTGCGACCCTGAATTTTCTGTCTTCTTCTAGCTCCTGCTTACCTGCTTTCGTTGTTATTTTTCTGAAAAGTAAATTTGAGAAAGCCTCAAAATTAATAAATAGCTTTCCCATTTTCTTGACTTATGATTGCTTTTTGTTGCAAAAGTGCCTTTGGAAGACTTTTCAAGGCCAAAATACCTGAAAGGGCCTTTAAAAAAAGGCCAATCTTCATCAGCAATGTCTTGCCACTAATGATCATCTTTTGATTAATCAAGAGTTTTGATTAGTGAAGAACCAGTCTTTTATGCTCTACTGTACCTCATTTTTCAAATCAGCGTTATTATTTACACACTGGCTCAGCTGCACTACAATTTTCTTTGCAAATTCATATTTTGACAAATTATATGGCAATTTTTTTACACTGCAATTATTTTGTGAAACAGAGTTTTACTACTGAATATTCATAGAGCTGTAAGAACATTGCTCACTCATGTACATAAATTACACATCTCCTCCACATTTTGCCTTTCCCCAAATTATTATGTTTCCATAAGAATGTAAAGAAGAGCTTGCTGTGTACCCCATAGCCCCTGGCAGAAGAAACACAAAGAGACATATGAAAGTGCCTCTCAAGAGGCATAGTGCATACCTTTGTACCAGAAAAGAAGAGACAGAAGGACACTTCCCATCTTGAACTGCATCTTTTCCCTCCTCTGTTGTGAATATCTCCTTAGTGTACTGCTTGGCTTGATGGGAAGGCATGAGATTAACTTAAGCATTGCCTAAGCACCTTACTCTCCTCCATTCTCATGATTTTATCAAGCATCAGGCCAATCACACAACTGTTGCTGTCAAGCTCCATTGGAGAGGATGTGTCATCTGTAACAGTTTTTTAAAGGTAATAAGTACTGAGGTACTGAAACTCTTAAAGTGAATCTGATTGGCTATGTAGACATACGTCCAAATAAAAATAAACAAGGATATACCTACCTAGAAACCATATATACTCCCTACAGAAATGCTAGTGACTAATGCTTATAAAGGATATGTTAGTATATATTATTTATTGTATATAGCATGTATTCATTATCTTCCACCCCAATTCTTTACACTATCAATGCCTTTCCTAATAATAGTTGTGTGTAGAAATCTGCCCTGGCCTTATTGCTCTTCCAGTCACCTAATTGCATGGGGCTGAAAACTGCAATTAGTAGATCAAACAAAAATTGCACTTTTCACTTACTTACTTGCTAGGCTGTAAAAATCTCAAACCAAAAATGTACATCCGCTTTTGCTAACAGTTCTACCTATGCTATCCTCTCAACAGGCTTACACCAAAGAGAGTAATAAATTTGACTTTAAAATGATTGAGAGATTCAAGATAACAGACTGCTAGTGATTCCAGTGGATCTTGTGCCCATTCCTCCAATTTCTGCTAATTACATGCAATTAGCAGTGAATTTTTAATGGAGGTTTTTGAAAGCAATTGCTTCAGAAGCAGCTTGCTTTGTTTCAAAAGATCACAGATTGTATGCACTGGGAATAGATTAAAGCACTGCATAGATCACGTAGGCTGCTGTGGAGTTAAGCTAGTCATGTCTCCAGTCTTCTGGTCTACATCCATTCAAAAATGCCGTGCAAACAAGGATGATGACTTTTTGAAAACAGCCCCCTGGGCAGGATTCATGTCACTTGTCTTTGCATACTCACAAATATGGAATGCCCTGTAAATGGGTTGTCAGATACAGCACCCCACTGCAGTTGCACCTTCAGCGCCAACACAACCCAGACTCGTCAGGGCATGTGACATGGATGGGATGAGTGTCCTGTCAAGAGAGCTCACTGCTTTGCTCACCTTCAAGGAGTTCAACCCTCTCAACCCAATGCTTTCCCCACTTTAACCTTCCTACATGGAATGTGGGCATAGTTACAGCCATTGTGCTTCATGGACCTGAGCCGGCTCACCCTGAACACTGGGGGAGAATCTATGTGTGGTAGGGCAAGAAAGAAGGGCAGGCAGCTGGTCCCACGAACCAGTAGCGGGATCATTTTCCTAAGGACAGGGAGCTGCTCCTGATTTTTTTGTCAGATGCCTTATGCTCATATGCAGCAACCCTCTTGGGGCAGTGAGAATCACCAGAAGGTCCAGCCAGGGGATAAAGAAACATGAGCCTCACTGTGGGTACCAGGGCAGCCTCTGGGCATCTGTTGCACTACAGCATCTTACTCCAGGCTCCACACAGTATCCAGACAAGGGTATCTCTCCTTTTTTTTTGTTCTCCAGTCTAAAAATGGTCTGCCACAGAGACAGAGATTTTCAGAAGACACTCAGGTATCTATTCCCTCTCTGCAATGATGAGTAGTTGTTATCTAAATCCCATGGGTTTGAAAATCCCAGCTTAAAAATCCCTAAATACCTTCATCCACATATCTCTTGGAAAACCAGACCAGGGCTTCAGCCTCTCACCTTATTGTCTCATAAGCACAGGTCACAGGGAAGCAGATCTGCCCACACAGAGAGAAATCACCTACTGTGTTTTAAAAAAGCAAAGCCAAATTCTCTCCTATCACTCCAAGCAGCTTAAAATCAGCTTGTTTTATGGTCAACCCCACCCTTCAAATAGGTTTTGATTTTTTGTAAGAAGTGCACAATAGCTCAGGGAATGTGTTCAGAAATAGCACAGCTCTTACCAAAGAACATTTCATCCAAAGGGACACTTCTAATACTGGTTGCTGCCCAGTTATAAAAGTCCCTCCATAAAGAAAGAAAGGCAGCCTTTGTTTAAAAAAGCGTCTGTAGCATTCAAAGAATCAAACTGGCTTACATGAAGAATAGAAAAGCCTTAAAATTAAAGTCTATTTATACATAGTGTGCAGTTCAGGCCCTCTGTATCTAACAGTGTTGATGGTCCTTCATTTTAATAACTGTAAACAGCAAAATCATGCTGTCACTGCAGACAACATTGCTAAATGAATCATGTCATTAAATCCTAAAAAGCACAGAAATATTTTCAGGTACAGAAGACAGTTAAAAGCCAGCACACAATACAGCACCAGAAAGGGCTTCAGTTGCCCTTTATGAAACATTAAAATAAAATTTTAAAAAGGATAAAGATTAGTCTGGCATTGATTACAGAAGAAAGCTGAGCCTAGTACAGATGGCCCAAATTAGGACACTTTGGTGTCATCCCCACTGCTGTGTAAAACAGGGGCAGGAACTGCCTGGGCAGGTTCACTCTTTTGGCCATACATCTTCCTCAGCTCCAGCTCATGTCCCGTTTGCTTTAAGATATTCTGATATGTTTTCATAGCCCTCAAGAAATTTTGGAGTGTTTTCTTCCCCCAGATTGTGGGAAATAACACAAAGATCAGCCTGCACCACTGAGATGCTTTTAGTCTGACTGGGAGCGTGTGTGTGTGGCCTTGGAGGGGAAGCAGGAGGGAAAAATATTCCTGCAACTTCATGTAGCGATTTCATGTTTCTCTCAGAGTGCCAGACAGCTCAATCAGAGTGGCACGCACAGGTTTGTGCGTCTGGGAGCTGATCACACACGACATGCAGTGTCTCAGCAGGAATATGTAACTGGCACACTTTTGTTTTAGCACAGTTAGGGAACAAACAAAATACACATTTACACATGTACATGTCAACCACACATCTCTCAGAAGTAGGATACTGATGTGTGGAGAGAGCAAGGCAACACTTAGAGCTTGAGTCAAGGATCCCCTTAAAATGGATGGAGCTATGCTCATCTATACACACTTAAGATCTAGCTCTTAGAACAAAATACTCTTTCTGCAAATCTGAAGTGTGAGCTTAAGTCCTCCTCTGAAAAGGACCTTTTTTCCTAAGTGTAAGAAAACACAATGCAGATAGTTACTCAGTGCTGGCTGCCAGGATTAGGCCCATTCCCTGTAACACTTCCACTCGGGGGTGCTGTGCCTGTCAATGGCAAGGTAGGCACCATGGGATCATCATCCCTGTTAGAAGGGAAGTACCTACACCAAAGGCTTGCATATCCTACATTAGGAGAAGCCTAGCTAAGCCTGACTTAACATTGAGCTCGTATCCTGAAGGCAGCCAGTTTGCGGGAGACAGTTTGCCCAAGAGGTGGGACACATTGCTTTGGCTTCACCTCCCTGTAGGCTGCACACACGACACTCAGCTACATAACCAGAGGAAAGCCAGACCTGAGTATGCCTGCACTTTCAGGCTGCAGGATCCACAGGCCCTCAGTCTCATTATGATGCTTAATGTTACAACCTTAGCATGCTGGGTCTCAGTATGTGATGTATGAATGTTTTCTACCCAAAAGAGCTTTTGCCTCCTGGCCCTTCACTGGTCTGAAATCTCTAACTGCAGCCAGCCCATACTTCAGGGTGTTTCTTTAGTAAGAGCAGGCACTGACAAAAGTTAATAGTTTTCTTAATATGATGATGATTGAAGTAAGTTTCTTAATAAGACTCTGACATAAATTAAGCCAAGTTTTCTCTTTAATCTTTAAGATAGGTAAATCACACTCTCCCACTCTGATCCTGCAAAGATACTCAAGAGCTAACTCCAGGTCAGTGGAGCTCAGGGCCTCTCCTGCAGAGATGTCTGAGCCCCAGCACTCGTTAGGGCTCCCACGCACAGACAGACATGTGCCAGTACCCGTGCCCAGAGGTTGCCCTTTCCTAAAGGCTTGCACGTGCGAACTGAGACATGCTGTAATTTAAAAGTTAAACTGCTCCGAGGCAAGCAGAGATAGCTCTTTCTTTCCCAATGAATAACGATACACACGGTACAGGAGAAAACAAGGATGGAGGTAACTGCTCGCTGGCTGTGTGCTGTGAAAAGCACCGGCTTTTCCCGAGCACTGCAACGCTTCTCCAACACAGAGGAGAAAGGACCTCTGCTCTAGTCTGTCCCGGCGAGCACCGCCATGGGGCTGCAGACCTCACCCCTGCTTTTGCCCTGTTTTTATGGAGGTAAAGCTGCTGCTTTCCCGGCTGCCGCCTCAGCCGCCTCCGGGCTCTGTGGTCTCTCTGGTTACCCATCCGAGGGACTACGGCAAGGTGGGGATCCCTCTCCCTCGAGGGGGAAGGGAAAAGCTCCTCTCGCACGCGGGGGTTCAGCGCCGCCGAGAGTGACGTCTATGGAAGGGACCCTCGAGTTCAGGGTTTCCCACTCCAGAAGGTTTCCTGCTCCCCATGTAACGCAAGGCTCCGCCTCTGCCGCAGGCAGCACCGTCGCTTCCTTCAGGCGTTTGTGAGGTTTCCCGTCTCCAGGAGGAAACAGCCAAACCGATGCTCCTCGCTTTGAAGGAAATTACGAAAACTCTCAGTTTGCCAAGAAAAAAGGAGTAGTTTGGCGCTGGTTCCACTGGGGCTCGAACCCAGGACCTTCTGCGTGTAAAGCAGACGTGATAACCACTACACTATGGAACCGCCACGCACGTTAGTAGCCGCCGCACGGCCCCTATCGACGAGACGGCGGCTGTGCTTTCTTCCCCGACCGAGCAGGAGAGGCTTCGGTTGTCTGTAGTTGGCGGTTGGCTAAGGACAAGTGTAAAAACTAAGAATTCCCCTCATGTGCTCCCTGCCCCTCAGACAGCTACAGAGGGGCAGTGCAGGGAGTAAATCACTCCAGTAGCTCCAGGTAAGGCTTCTGTGCCCCTGCGTGTTGGGGCAGCCGCGGGCCCCGCTCTGCCCCAGCGAACTCGGCCCACAGGAGCAGCCGCGTTACAGCCTCGGGCAGGAGCGGTGGGCGCTCCCCGCCCCTGCCTGTGTTCGGTACATCTCTGCCTTCAGGCCGTTGCCTCCCAACGTCATTTGCCTCCAGCCCCGCTTCGGATACGCTGCCCGTGTATCCCGCTGCTCCCGGGACACGCTCGTCTGCTCTGTGCTCCCGAGGAGTGCAGCACAGAGGGCGCTGGGCCGGGCTCTCACAGCAGGTTGGCTCAAGGCGGGCTGAGCTCCGTGAGGGGGGCGGCGACACCGCCGCTGCCCCGGGCTGTGTGGACTTCGTGCGGGCCGGTCACCGCGGGGTGTTTCAGCTCTGTTTTCAGAGCGGGAGGAAGGCGTAGATGATTTCCTCGGTAAAGGAAGCTGCTTAAAGAAAAAACAACAACAACAGCAACAACAAAAACCAAAAAAACAAAAACCAAAACAGAGAGAAGGCAGAGCGCCGGAGGGTTTCCCTGCCCTGTGCCCCGGCCCCGGGCTCCCCGCCGTCCCCCTGAGGGCGCGGCCCGGTCCCGCCCGGGGCTGTTGCAACCTCCCCCGCGACTGGAGCCCTTCGCGATCCCGTCACGTATCCCGGGCTTCTTCGTCATCCGCGACACGCCACGATAACTGCCTTCTTCCAGCTGTTATGTTTTACCTGGGGTTTTGCACTACGTGCATCCCCCGAGTCCTCACGGTACCGAGCCTCCCCTCACATCCCGAAGGGAGAGCCTTGCAGGAGCTCGCACGAAGGCGCCCGGGCAATGTTTGCAGGACTGTGGTTAAAAGTTACGAACAAAAGCAATTATTTGGAATATAAGAGATAAGTTCGTGGATTTTCAGAAACCTGGTATCTGTAAGCAAAACAGTGCATTGTTTGTGGCTAAATATCGTTGCCATGACTACTGAAATTAATATTTTGCTGAGACAGCAGATTATTTATTGTAATAAAGTAGAAAATGTTGTCCTTTTGTCATTAGAAGCAGTTTCATAAGGATAAGATGAAAAGACAGGTGAAGAAAATTATTTCTGTAGTCTTACTGACCCCTTACCAAGCATGTGGTGGTTGCACTTGGTAGTTTCCAGTCTTTAAAAAACAGTAACTTTTTTTTTAAAAAAAAATCATTTTACACAATGATCATTAATGTGTGAGTCAAATCTGTGCACTCTCCTGACCTGGAGAGCCTGATTTCACCCAGAGGTACCTTTTGGGAAGAGACAGTCTGGCTGGACTGAGGCATCAGGAATGTGGGGTTTGCATTGTCTGTGCAGCTTATGGTTCACCAGCAAAATGGAGATCACGGCGTTGTTCAGCAGTTCTGGTGCCCACTTCTTTTTCATTATGTTTCTCTACTAAAGTCTGTCAAAACCTGAGTGCTGTAGATTGCTATCATTTCTGTAAGCTCTAAGTGGAGGGTGAAGCTTATGTGAGGGAGGTAGAGTTGTGCAAATTAGGTCATTAGTCATTGCTTCCCAGAATAATCTGCATTCATATGATAATTTGGGAAATTTTCCTTTTTTAAAAAAGTTGTTCTCATTTTTTGCAGAAGGTATCCTGATGCTTTCATAGTGTTCTGGTCTAGTTTCTTGGCCTTCAGGAACTGAGGCCCTACCGCTGCCTTTCACATTTCTGATTTTGTCTGCTTTTTGCCAAGGATGCAAGTTTTGATGTCTATTTCTCACCCTTCTCAGCCAGAATTGTCAGTGAGGGGACATTTCTTTTTCTGTTCTCACAAATTAACCTACTCTTTGTAATGTGTGAGCACAGATTTCTGTCACCTCACTGGCTGAGACAGAGTTTAAAATTGTTCTCAGCATTTATTTCTGTCTTCATTTTTTCTATTCTTTTTTTTTTTCTTTTTGTTTGTGGCTGGACATCCAAATCTCTCAGTCAGGGACTGAGCTAGTACTTTAAAATACTTTGCTAGGTCACATAAAAATACTTCTTTGAGCTTGGTGTAGGGCAGGGGGAAGGAAACCCTGGTCAGAGCTTAGAAGGAGCACATTCACATCAACTGTGATTATCTTCAGGCTTTTTGGAGAATATCGGTTACATCACTTTGTAGTGGGTGCTTCTGAGAAATGAGCCTGAAGCAGAATTTGAATTATGTATGTGGAATGCCTGCATGGAGGTTAATGTTTCCAAGTATATGGAAAACAGAATGTGTGCCATTACATCGAGAAGGACTGCTTGTAAAGGGATGTCCCAATTTCTACACTACCAACATCACCTTGTTTTGTGTTTTTTTTTCTTGTCATGATAGATTGGTCAATCACATATTGTCAGAATTTGCTGGCCTATTTCTGTTGGTGCCACAACTCTTTGCAGCATATTAAATGTGCATGTGATACATGACTGCTGAGCAAAAAGGCAGCAGCATGTGTGACCTTGTTGGTGGGACTGATGTATCCTCTTTGCCTTGTAGAAAGGAAAATTATGCTGTTTGCTACAGCCCATCTCCTTGGATTGAACAGGAAAGGTTAATTTGGAAAGCACATTTGTGTCTCTTCAATTTGCATGTTATTGTGATCCCTGTGGGTAACTGGAGAGGGGGCTCAGTCCAGCAAGATTGACTCTATCAGGTTGCTTGGTCACATCAGATCACTGAGACAGAGGATGAAGAACTTCCATGAGTAACAAAAGAAAACATGCACTGGAGACCTTATGTCCTGAAGAACCCAACTGCTGAGGGTTTGATCCCTCTCCCACTGAACTGGGATGAAACGTTTCTGATGGATTTGTTGGCCATTGGAGCAAAGCTTGTAGCCTCTCATTATGCAGGGATCTTGGTAAATGCCAGTATAGATGAACTTATCAGGTACAGTAAATGTTTGTAAATAATGTGTATCCCAAGAGTGCAGTGCAGAGATGTTGTGATGTATTTTTGCTTGCATGCATTTTGGCAGAACAGCATGATCATACATAAATGATTAGCTACTGCAGCTCTGATCAGGGAAAGTGCATCCTGACAGAAGAACAAACATCAAAACTCTTCTGGGTCATGCAGAATTATTGCACTTGGTATGCTTTCTATTTACTGTTTCATCTCAAAGGAGAGGAACAGCTTTGAAAGTGGAAGCTTATGCTGGGGACTCCAGAACCTTCAAGGACTCGCTCAGTCAATTCTATGCCTGCTGTTTTGCTGGTTTGGCATTTTAAATATCTTTTGCACCTTAATAATTATCTGTCTCAAGATTTGATCAATCTGTCCTTCACAGGGATAGTTGATGCCTTTAGAACTGTCACCACACTGATGGCAAAAATTTCCTGAAAAAAACATGTTATTATTAGAACTTTGAGGTGGGGGCAGGAGGATGAAGATCGTGCTTTGTTTGTCTTTGTTCTCTGAAATCTTTTGCTTCCTATCTAGTTTTGGTTGGACCTCATTGCCTGGAGAGGCTTTAGAGCAAGGGGCACAGGGATTTCCATCTTGTGCCCATCCACGTGGAGCTTTTTCCCACACCATGATTTACACACTCTGGTCTTCTTTGGACCCCACAGAAGTAGCTGCTCCATTGCTGCACATCAGCAAACAGCCCCTCCCTGGCTTCTGGAGGAGGAAGGAAAAACTGAGGGAAAGGTGGCCTGGAGCACAAGTCCTGTGAGGAGCAGCTGAGGGAGCTGGGGTTGTTTAGCCTGGAGAAGAGGAGGCTCAGGGGAGACCTCATTGCTCTCTACAACTGCCTGGAAGAAGGTTGTAGCCAGGTGGGGGTTCATCCCCCTGCTTCCAGGCAACCAGCAGTAGGACAAGAGGGCACAATCTTCAGCTGTGCCAAGGGAGGGTTAAGGTTAGACATTAGGAGGAAGTTCTTCATAGAAAGAGTGATTGGACATTGGAATGGGCTGCCCAGGGAGGTGGTGGAGCTGCCATCCCTGGAGGTGTCTAAGAAGAGACTGGATGTGGCACCGAATGCACTTCTCTAGTTGATGGGGTAGTGTTCAGTCATAGCTTGGACTCAATGATCTCAGAGGTCTTTTCCAACCTCCTTGATCCTGTGACCTGTGATTGTGATGCGGATGGGTGATGCTGAGGACTGGGCCCAAGACTGTAGTGGTATTACAGTATCATAGTTCTACAGGCACCTCCTAGTTTTGAGTGGTTTGTGTTCAAACTCTCAGCATCTCCATGCTATTGATGCACTGCCTCAGGGGCTGTTGTGTTAGCAGTGGGCAGTAACAAATCACCTGGGCTGGTGGCTCTGCCCCTCCCTGAGCACCTGTGATGGAGAGTCAGGGATTAGCTTGGCAAGGAGCTGGGTCAGAGATTCAGGCCTGGCTCACAGGGATTAGGGTTTGATGTCAAAGCACTCAGTGCCACGTCGTCCTGACAACACAGGGGAGCAAGACTGCAGCAAAATTGGCTTGTGCAATCCCTTTTCAGTAGTCACACACAAGGAGCAAATAAGCCAGAACATGAACTGAGTCCACAGAATTCCAGTCACGTGTTTATGGTAAGAACATGTGCATGCACAGGAAGAAATGAAGTGTACAGGCAAAGATTCTGAACACAGGATTTGAGTGCTTCATACTTGTCCCATTATCTGAATTCTGCACCTGGGATGAGGCAACTCTGGATGTACGTACAGACTGGGGAATGAGGTGGTGGTAAGCAGTGCCAAGAAAGGTATCTGGGGGTCCTGGTAAATGGCAAGTTGAATCTGAGTCAGCAGTGCCCTGGCAGCCAGGAAGGACAATAATGTCCTGTGGGGCATCAGGCAAAGCATCACCAGCCGGTCGAGGAAGAGGATTGTCCCGCTCTGCTCTGCACTGGGGTGGCCTCACCTTCAATGTTGTTCAAGTTTTGGTCTCTGCAATACAGGGAAGACATTGAGCTGCTAGAGAGTGTCCAAAGGAGGCCAATGAAGATGGGGAAGGGCCTTGAGGAGAAGCCAAATGATGAGCAGTTGAGGTCACTTGGTCTGTTCAGCCTGGAGAAGAGAAGACTGAGGGGAGACCTCATCACAGTCTGCAACTTCCTTGTGAGGGGAAGAGGAGGGGTAGGCACTGATCTCTTCTCTGTGATGACCTGTGACAGGACCAGAGGGAATGGCCTGAAGTTGTGTCAGGGGAGGTTTAGGTTGGATGTTAGGAAAAGGTTCTTCACCCAGAGGATGGTTGGATACTGTAACAGGCTCCCCAGGGAAATGGTCACAGCACCAAGCCTGGCAGAATTCAAGAACTGTTTAGACAATACTCTCAGGCACATGATATGACTCAGGGCCACCTCAGGGGATGGTCTGGTGCATGGCTGATGATTCTTGTGTGGCACCTTTCCAGCTCAGCATATTCTGTGATTCTGTATGATTGTTTTGGAGAACACCTATATCACTAGGCTGCAGATACAATGCCTTGTAGTAGATGCAGTATTTGTTTCCTTAAGGGCTTTCATAAGCATGCCAGTCACATCAGATAACCAAATACCTGGACAGCCTTGTGTTTTTTCCAGTGTGCTGATCTGCTAAAATGCAAATCATTGCCTTGAACCAGCAGAAAGGCCGAAAGAGATCATGTGACTTCAGAGAACTTCAGCCCATCCCTTTCTCTGCCAGAGATTCAGGAGGCATGGTGACAGAACAGCTCTTCAACAGGACACAAACCGCACAGCTGGAGGGCTGCACCAGGTTGGACAATGAAAACAGCATTCTTCCCTGACTGTTTCTGAAGAGCAGCGTTCAAGAAATTTCCTCTCAGGAAGCTGTATAAATAGATGGAGAGCAAGTGCATTGCAACTCCTAAGCTCCAGAGCCCCAGAGAGAATTGGAGCCCCTGTTCTGCAGAGCTGCACCCCTCAGGGGTTGCTTTCACTTTAAAAAAAAGAATCTTCTAAAGGTACTCTTGTAGAAAAAATTTTGGTATTGCTGAAGCAGAAAGAAAAAAAGGTAATCTATTTTAAATTCACTTTTAAATCACAAATTTGCAAAATGACAGTTGAATGTGGCACTGTTTATGATTCAGTGTGCTTCAAACACTAAAATCTGACTGAATCAGTTATCCAGAATTCCTGAGTGCAGGTGAGATCAAATAGTTTTGAGATTGATGCATTTTAAGTATTCTTTGTCTTAGGTAAAATCATTTTTACGATTATATTTTTTAACCTTGTTCTGATGCTCAACTTAAACTTTATAAAACGAGGCATGACTTTCATTTTTAAAGTGGCTCATATTTCAGCACATATTTATTGGGAAGCTCTGCTTTTTCAGGATGTCATTAAGACTCTCGTCATTAACTGCAGGACAGTATGTGTGATCCAGCCTTTTTGTTCAAAGGATATTAACTTTTATGCTCCAGTTGGGTCCAGTTTACTAGAAAGAATTTCGCTTTGGGATTTTCAATTTTCTCCTTGTATCCTAAAGGAAACTCCCCCTAGAGGCATTTAACACTTCTGGAAAGTGATATGATGGTTTTGCTGTTTTTCAAGGTGATCTGCACCCATTTGTACACTTGTATTTGCTACTCTGCCTCTTTTTAAAAAACATTCTGCCCAAAGTCTTTCTGCATAAAAAATTAACAGGCTGCTGGCTTTGTTTATTTTCTACGCAAAAAATTGAAAATGTCTTGTGTAAATGTGTTGTTTATTGATTATAAATAACATAAACTGGCATTTTCCCATCATTTTTCTACAGATTTTCTTTGGATTTGCATGCAGTTCCTGAACTCAACAATTGCTTGAACAACCCCTGCGTGTTCACACCTTGGCTGTTCTTGCTTTTATTTCTTTTTACTGTGCATTTTTTGGCTCAGGAATAGGAATCCACCTTAAAAAACTGCTCAGTCTTGATCCTATTCCCTTTCAGGCTTTGCTGGCTTTCCAGTATGTTACTACATCCCTTCCCTACTGATTCCTAGCCCCAACACTGAGGTCTATCAACATGGCCACTTGATGGAAATTATTCCATCAGTTCTATATTAAGATCAGCCTTGCTTCTCTGAGCAGGTTGAAGACATTATCTATTAAGAAAATGGCTTTCTTGTTTCTTTCTTTAATATATATATAATATCACTGAAAGTTGCTGTCAGTTTGTCCCATGGATGTAAAATAGTGGATTGATTTGCCTATGATTTCATATCAGCCCTTTGACAGACCAAATTCAGTGTTGGTGTCAAAATTACAGCTCTTGTGCCACAGCCACGTTCCATTTCATTCTGTTAGTTTACAGTGGCAGCTTCATTCCACTTTCTGCAGGGTGGGTCTTTTAGGTAATGTTATCTTTAACTCTTCTCTAGATTCCCATCTTTGACAATCCTAATGACACAGTTTGGAAGAGTTGTCCTTATGCAGGTCCTGACCTGGGTGTTGTGATTTAATGTCCATATTCTTCTTCCTAGGGTAATTTGCTCTTTCCAGCTTCATTCCCTCAGCAATGCAGAGAAGTAAATCCATCACAAAACTGTGTTATAGCATCTCTCAGTTCTCTGCAGTCCTCATTTCCAAAGGAAAACAATTCTAAGGAAAATCTGTGAGTCACAGTGAACTAAAAAATGGATAGCAAGAATGCATCAAAGGAAAGCCTCTGTCTTTGGAAGCACCTACCCATCCATTCATCTGATCTTGATGCAGAAAGCTGTTTCTATTTCAGCACCTCTCCAACTACGTGTACCTTCTAAGACATGTTATGAGAAGAAATCATATCTACCTGTTCACAAATATGATTGAGAAAGGGGTGAGTAGTGAAAGGAGGCACATTGCTGGAGTTAGCTGTTGAAACGATTTGTCAGGGAAGTAGCATAATTACAGAAACCTTATCCCAACCAAAAAAAAAAAAAAAAAAAAAAAAGGAGAAGATTTTTATTTCTGTTTATCAAAGGTAAGAAACAAATAGAATGGTGCAGGAATAAAAACTTAAAGCCTAGTGGCTCTTATTTATATGGCTTCCTTATCCTCAGGCTTGACCTAGCTTACACTTGTCTGCCAGTAGCACAACTCATCTAATTTTAAAAGATAAGATGTGCTTGAAAGGATAGATCTCTGCCCAAAGGACCTGCCATCAGATTTTACTAAAAGTCAGCTATAAATCTTTACAAAATTTCCATGATTCTCGAGGCAACTTCGTCTTTATGTAACTGGCAAACTGGAGCCCTGATTGGTTTTGGGTATCACCTATTACCTCTGGATCAAAGGATGCTGGTTCATTATTTCTGTAAATCAGGCTCTTGACAGCCTGGGTTCTGACCCCCAAATTTCTGAGCACACCTTCAGTGACTCCTATCCAGAGAAGAGCAGCATATGCCACTCTGGCTTAGCTTTGTGCATGTCTATTGGCATGATTGCAAAGACACTTTATTTTGCTTCAGTGGATGGGTTGTGTATTCAGAGCCCGTCCATCACAAAATTGCCTTTTTGCTGAATTGAGAGAAATGCAGCAATTTCTTGAAGTTATGTCTAAAAGTGGGACAGATCACTGGCTTGTAGAAATTGAATTACTGCCTGCTTTTTAGTCAATATGACAGATTCTCTCTTAAAGGTACATCAGTGGTATAGTATCCAGAGTGCTAATACAGCATTGTGTCCCAAACTCTCATCCAGCTATCTTGTATTTTTGCAATACCTTGGTAAAATCCCAGCTTTCCATTTTGTCAGCCAACATCTGGGGGTAATTTTGTAATGGCAAATGATTCTTCATCAGACACTGTTATACTGCACAGCTCACAGAAATTACTCTCGTAGCCTGGAGTCTGAGCATTCAGGTTGGCAGCCAGGATGTCTCTCTAGCCAGCTGGGAAGCCATCAAGAAAAGGTAGTTGAATGTTTGCTATGTGCATTTTAGAAGGTGATGATTACTCACTCTTTGATTGCCAGATTTCAGCTTTTTAAGAGATTTAATGATAGGATATATTTATGCAAGTTTTCCTCCAAGCTCTTGGTGTATGTTTCAGTTTTCATTTGCTGCTATCACAGTAAAATTTCTGTCCCTATGTCTCTATCTTTTTATTTCTTTGCTCAAAATGGTGCTAGAAGTTCATGAGTTTAGAGGTATGTGGAGGAAAGAGGGGAGGTGACTGGAAGAAAAGCTTAAGTCACTGAAAGCAGGGTACCAAGGTGATTTGAATGGCCATTCCTTGGGTCAGCCCATTGTTTGATGGACTATTGAAGACTTGAGATTCTCCTAAGAGGACAAGTGAGGAGATGGTATTGAGGAGAGCAACAATTGTTTGAAGAGAAAACAAATTTGAGCTATTAGCAAAATCAGTGCTGTATTTGATGCTGTCAAAGCCATTGATTGGGTCAAAATGAATGTATTCTTCATATTTCATGATAGCTCTTTCAGAGAGAAGTAAAGCAGTCCATTCTGGGGGAAAAACCTTAAAATCTTCTTTCCTGAAATAATTACTGGCTCATAAGGTGTCAGACCCAGCTCAAGTGTGGGATATACTTGCGTTGTGGGACCCTGTAAAGAGTTGTGTGATATTAACATGACATGACAGGTTATTGTACATAGCAATAAATGTGGAAAACTGCACATATGGCCCCGCATCTATAAATGTTTTCTAATTATTGCAACTGAAAATCAGCTAGTTATGCATTTATGTCTTTTTTCTATTTTCTCCTGCTATTTTTATTTCTGCTAGTAAAGCCAAAGGAAAATAGTAGTTAAGCATTCATTTTATGCTGATGAATTCTTTCTTTGTTTTAAAACTCAAGTTAAAAGAAAAAAGAATATAAACAAAATAAAGCAACAGGTGAAATAGTTTAGATGTCAAACATATCTCTGGAGACAAGGAGAGAGAGGGTTCAATGTGATCATATCAGAAATCTTTAGCTAAAACAAAGTTCAATATCTTAGAGCATTAGTGACTTTCTTGTTACTTAGAAATTGTTCCATTTTGTATCTCAGAGGAATTGTATTCATTTGAATTTATTGATTAGGTAGTGTATTGCATTAGTGAATGTTATTATTTAGTGAAGGGCTGAGTAAGTGCCAAGAGAGAAACCCAAAAGACTTCACATCAAAATGTACTTTGTTCACATATTTAATGAAACCAAATCTTTTCTTTGGATTGTTTCAGTATAAAAGCAACAAAACATTGAATGCTTTAATTAAATGAAATAATGAAGTGATTTGCTATGGCACTGTCTCTCTTGGTAAATTTGGTTGTGGTGACACTGAGGGATAAAGTCATAAGTGAGGTGGTACGGCACATTTTAAAATCAATAAAATGTTAGGATGGCAGAAGGTTGGAGGTATTTTAGCACTAGTATCATTTTAAATTCTGTAGTTCTAATTTTCAAATCACAATAATGAAGAGTAACATGACTGTAATCCCTTGTCCCTGGTAGTAAGGCTTAAAATAACTATTCTTCTGATTAAGAAATCACTGGTGCATTTTAAGATAACATGTTAACTTTAAGTTAACATGTAAGGAGTAAACTGTATTAATTACTGAGTTAATCTCTTTTGAATGCAAGCTGTTAGTAATCAGATGTGAAAAAGAAACCTAATATGATTCATTAGATCCAGCTTGTGTAGGATGTGCTGTACAGTAATTTGTTGTGTGCTGTAGGTATTTCTGTGTTATCAAACACTTTTTTTTTGTCTCCCTGTCCCTCCCTTATAATCTCCTTCCTGTCAGGAGTGCTAGGAAGAGCTGAGGAGCCCAGACAGGCATAGGCCTCATCACTGAAGGAAAAACACAGGAAATGTATATAATATGAACAGCTGAGAGAAACATGCTTCATATCAGCAGCAATTAAAACGGATAGGCAGCATCACTGGAACCATGGGATGCATCAGATCTAGACCTAACAGGAAGTCAGAGAGAGGTGAGTGTTGCCTTTGTCTTCAGGTCAAGTGGTTGTTCTCTCTGCAACACCAGGAGAGGATTGCAAGGTAATGTTTCCCCACAGTCCTGTTATCAAAATACTTGCTCAGAGAAAATTATTTTCTGATTATTTTCTTTTTTAAAGAGTGCATAGCTTTTAGATGCTGGCTGAGGTCAGAAGGCAACTTTAGACCACCTCTAACACTTTAACATCGATGGA
The DNA here is from genome assembly GCA_013400695.1 of Neodrepanis coruscans. Classification (NCBI taxonomy): domain Eukaryota; kingdom Metazoa; phylum Chordata; class Aves; order Passeriformes; family Philepittidae; genus Neodrepanis; species Neodrepanis coruscans. The sequence continues at coordinate 17,890 of VYZS01033377.1, forward strand.
CTGGGTTGTAAAAGATCCACAGCATCTGGGACAGAAGCTATATTTCTGTGGTGGTTTTACCACAAATTCAGTGATTTTTTGGAGCAGAGACTCTGAGAGAAGTCGCAAACACACCCCAAAAATGAAGAGAACACACAAACAATCACAGTTTATTTTACGCAAACACCAAAACCCGACAAAAACAAGTACAAAACAGACAAATCAAATAAATAAATTTCCTCCAGGGCCCTCGTTTGGGGTAAGGACACTCTGGCGAATAGTGCTTGTCTCTGTCTCTCTCAGAGCCCGGCAAAGAGACTCCACGGTATTTAGAAGGGAGCGTGTGGTCTTGAGGGCCCCTTAGCCTTGAACTCCTGGCCGGTTCCGACTAAAGAGAACAACTTAAGAAGGTTACAAAAACCGCGCCCCTCCCCCCTTTCCTCCCTTTTGCCCGAGGAGAGATTTAGTGCTGAAAATGGAAAAGAAA
>VYZS01033377.1:18825-34141 GCA_013400695.1 Neodrepanis coruscans
GGGGATGGGGGCGGGCGGCCCCGGAGCAGAAAGCAGTGGCCAGGGCCGCCAGCGCAAGGCAGTCGCCGTACCGCAGCCCGATCGTTTTTAACTTTCATTTTTATACCCATGACAATTTCATATGTGTCTGTTCTCGCTCTGGCAGAGCTTAGGGGATAAGGTACTGAGGGGGACCTTTTTATGGCCTTTTATGACCACAGAATTACTGGATGAACTGCCCCAATTTCTCTGCTGTTGGGTGACCCCAATTGTGAAACAAGTGTGATAAAGTAGAGCTGTTACAATGACTATTGGAATCTAATTGGAAACTAATTGGAAGTTTTCTGGCCTACCATTCTCCCTGACAATTACTGAGGCTGTTGGTTTAAAGTCTCCACAGTACCTGGTTAAATGTTCAATTAAACTGTGCATCATCCCCCTGCTTTTAATTGTACCACACCCTGGTATGAACACACCAGGCTTTGCACAGGATTGACTCAAACCTTTGTTCAGATCCTTTGTGTTCTCTTTCAAAATTTGTCATTAAAGCACAATTTACAGAAACTTGCAGAAAGCCATGTTACATGGTACTGTGTATTGTCTTAGGACATGATTATGCTGAACAGCCATGGTTGAAAAAGCTCTTTTTGAGCCAGGACACAAGTCCCAGTAAACTGGTGACTATGAAGCAGGAGTTCTTAGTCATGGCTGCAGGGATCAAAGCTGACTGATTTAAGAGTATCCCTCATCTTTGTGGAGACTACTTGGCAGTCATAGCAGCATCAGTGCTGCACCACAACAGTAGAATGGAAACATCTGGAGTTCCAGACCTACCTGTGACTGGGAGGCAGCCCTTCTTCCTTGGATTTGTATGATAGGCAGATATGTGCCTTGCAAGGCCTGGGGGATGAGCTAGTTGGGAATATTTCTGAGAATGTGTAAGTTTGTAGTGGATGTGAGGAGCTGTACTCTCTCTCAGTCTACAACCACCAAGACACATTCCTGTGGAGCAGACTTCATTAGCCCAATGCTGGCTTCTGATTTTGGGTGGTTGTTGAAGAGTATTTTGTCTTCTGCAGCTGCTGGATGATCTTCTTTCTGTACTTCAGCAGTAGCCAAGTGATGCTGAACCACCATTCTGTCTACAGCCAGAGATTGTACAACCCTCTAATGCATTAGTACCATGAATTTAACACTTGCTGGTGTAGAGACCTTCTGCAACTCATAACAATATCCTTTAGAGTTGCAGTTTAGCCTAGTGGGAAAATCATGTTCTGATTCAGTCCTGAGAATAACAGCACTGTAATAAGTACAATTAAAAAAAAATGGCAGGAAATATTCTGTTAGATTTGCAACATTAACCACATGGATTGATATGTCTCTGTCTTATGTGATACCAGTGGAACTCTGCCATGTTAAGTGCTCAGGACCATTAAGCAACCCAGGGGAGCTTTAATGTGAAGTTTAATGGCTCTGATGCTGGGAATCAGTTTCTGTGCTGGTGACTGTGCTTTGCTCTTCTAAACGGAAATGTTGGTGACAGCCTTGCTGTGATGTGTCAGGCTTTCTGGTCTGTAGGGGTGGGGGAGTCCAGAAAGGACAGAAAATAAGAGAGATTTCAGAGTTTATGTGAGATGTGAAGGATGCTCTTAGCCATATAGGAATCACATTTACTTCAGAGAGGAAGATTTTTCTAGGATGGATGCAATATTTATAGGATAGGAGTCCTTACTGATTTTGGTTTTGTCTGAACTAGAAAACTTTACCACTTTAACTATACTGTAAATAAGCAAACAATGGGTTGTTAGGCCATCCATAAGCATTTTTATAATAAGACTTCCTTAATGTTATGCATTTATTAATAGAATCACTTTTCCACTGAGGTTTCCCTTTACTTACATAACTATCATTTTAAGAAAAAAAATCATTCTCACTCAGGGATTTCACTCATCCTAGTCTCAAAATTCCTGGTATTTGTGATCAGTTAGAATAATTGATTAGTGTAAACTGTTGTCCCTCTAGTACAGAGCTTTTCTTTACTCTTTTGCAGAGAGAAAAAGTGTTAGCATGAATTGTTACTTGTTATTTCTTGGTTTGGTTCGGTTTTCAGTATTAACTCTTCGTTTTGGCAACTGTAATAAAATAGAAGCATATTCATGTTAAGACATTAGTGTTGGGCTTAGTTTCCTTTTTTATGTTTTTTGTTAGTTCACAGTGCTGTGTAGTGGTGATTGTGTCCAAGTCTTGGTTTAGTTTCTGTGCTTCTCCTGATCATCTTTTCATCTGCTCAGAACTGAGCTCTAGTTCTTGGGAGTGTCAGGAGCAATCATCAGTATATTCCTTTCGTCCTTGTACCTTCAGCAGAGTTGACCTGCAGCTGCTTTTACTTGTCCTCCCAAGATCAGAAGCATAAAGACTCCTTCCTGTGTCCTATGCTGAGCTATTCAGTGTTGAGTTCCTTAGGAATCTCCTTGAAGTAAGATGTTAGCTGCAGGGCTAGAAACAAAGGCTTGATATTATTTGTCTACTTATTTACTAGTACCCTATTGAAAGTACAGACAAAAAAAAAAAGTGGGGGAAAAAAGGTAAGGAACCAGTCAAGAAAGAATTATGTTTAACTTTTAGTGAGTAAATGTGACATCTCTTGAGAGCAGCCGCCTACCATCCTCTGTATTTTTTGTTGCCAGGCAAGAACATTGTGAGGGTGTGATGTGGTTGCATTTCACAGGTAGAGGATCCAATACCTCTGTGCTCTGTCTTTCTCTCACTGTCACACAGTGATGTATGTGATTCCTCTTGACTGCCCCTGTTAGTGCTCTGTAGGGCTGAGCATGTTGATAGAGACCCCTTTCAACTACAGTTTAGACAAATTATGAGATTTGCATTTGCCATTATTTCAGATGATTGATCTTCAAGGCAGTACCTGCATTTGTTCTAATTTTTTATAGTAAAATACAGAGGTGTTCCTTACTTTCATATACCCTAAGTATTTGAAATGTGCATTTATTCCTCTAATCTAGTCTTAAGAAAATAATTAACAAGTGAGAAAAAGGAATTATTTTCTCAAAGTTAGTTAATATTTCTGGATCAGCACCCTTAAAACACTAGAGAGTCTGGTCTCTGAAGCAGAAGTTTCTGCTGAGCTCGTCTGTTCCTCCTCTCCCAAGCTCATGGTTATTTCAGGTCAAGCACATTCTCTCCAGCCTTCACTCCTCCCTCCAGGCCTATTGGAGCTGCAGTGATCATCTGTAATGACAATGGCACACCTGCCTGCCTTTCCTCCTGCCACCCACATTTCATGCTCTGCCTCTTTGGAGCTGCTGCCCTTTGGGTATGAGGAGTAGCGAGGGGGATTTTCAGCATGGTGGGGAGGGATCAAGTGGGCATTAGCTCCTGGAGCTCCTGTCCTCCTGCCCAGCTTTTGCTGGTGGCCACTGTTCAGGCATCACTAACTGCTTGACATGGGTGCGAGGAGCTCTCCCCAGTGCACAGTGCCTACCCCAGGACCTCTTTGTGCCACCAGATGTTCTGCTTAATAAACTTTTATCTGAGCAGCTAAAGGAATGTGATCTCTTTGTGGCATGGATGGGGCCTGTAGGCAGCAGACTCTTTCCTCCATGCTGCCTACAGCAGATGCTGTCTTGGTGATTGTCCCTCAGTGAAGTTTCCAGCAGTTTTCTAGACTGAGACAATAGTAGACACAACTTGTTAAAGTGCTGAGTGGAATGTGTATTCAGCACATAGACAAAAATGGTTTTCTGACAACTTTCGTTGACTCCTTGGGATAAGTGTTCCTCTGTTCACCAAGCTAGACAATTACCTGCATACCTTTTGGCTTGTCTATTTAAGCAACATATTCTGCCCTTCAGTATAATATTTCATCCTAAGGTGTGGATTTTGATGGCTTGCTGATACAGCTGTGCAGGAAAAAACTTTCTCATGGAAGAGGCTGTTGTGAATGCTGTCATTGGTTCATGTTACAGCTTGAAAAATCTGAAGCTTTTTACTGCAGCTTGTTGTTGGTAGTCTCTTCTTCCTTTCCTCACCTTTCTGTATGCATATACTGACCATCAGCTGAACATGGCTTCTTACATGGATACTGTCTTCAGGACAATGAAATTGGGAAGCTAAGTAGCGATATAAGTCAGCTAGTTTGGGATCCGTGTCCGGAGACAGAAACAGTAAAAGCATCATGTATTATCAGAAAACAGTTTTTCAGTCTCACTTTTACAGGGTTTTGTCTTATTGTTGACTGTGCACAATGGACTGAATCTGTCGTCTGTCTGCGAAATTCTGCAAAGGCAGCATGCATGTTTCCATTGTAGATTACACTGCATCCATGTGTACTCTACTGCCTTCTGTTTTGACAGTCATTAGAGCTGCCATCCTCATCCAGAATTGGTTCCGCTCTACAATGGCCCGGATAGAGATGAGGCGCCTCTATTCTCTGAGTATCTTCCGGTCAATCGAATATGCTGATGAGCAAGATCAACTACAGGTTTGTGATCTTCCATTTTTCCTGTGCAAGCAGTTATGTTATCCCCAAAGGACTGAGGTTGCACAAACAAAATGGTTATGTGGTTAATTCTTCCTACAAAGCTGGGTCCTGATTAATGAACCCACTTCCCTGCCTCACATGTGAACTAAGTTGTGTGTACACGTGCACACATGTGTATATGTGTGTAGATATAGATAGATAGATATAGATATACATCAGGACACCATTCTGCCCATAAAACCACATCTAGGTTAGAGGTTCCTGTAGAGTAGCACTGTTGGTCAGGAATTGCAGGTCATTCCTCTATGACTGTTGCACATATACTGCCTTACAGACACAGTTAAGAACAGCCATAGAGGAATGACCTGCAATTCCTGACCAACAGTGCTACTCTACAGGAACCTCTAACCTAGATGTGGTTTTATGGGCAGAATCCTTTAAGGTTACTATAGGAAAGTAGGAGCTTCTAGGCCTTTGTATTCATCCTAGCATCTGTGTCTAAAGTCAGTTCAGTGCATTGTAGCGTGTGCTTTCTATAGACTACAAAGGAAGTCTAGGTAAATAGTCTGGGTGATGGGCAAGTTGAATTACACCCAAAAATGTCAGCAGTACTGATACAGCCCTGGAACATTTTATGTATCCATACAGTGTCAATCTGTGAATTCAAAGCAAAGAAGGAGAGAGCTATTTTTGTAGTAGGACACAAGTTGTGTAATTTTTGCAGGGTGATGCTATGGGAACATACAGTAGTGTCTTAGATCTCCCTAAATGGGAAATTGCTAGAAATTGAGTAAGGCAAGAGAATGTTTGTTGGATCCCCTAAACTGATCAGTTGTTTGTTCTTTTTTTTTTCTTACTCAGCTATCTCAGTTTTTTACATTCATGCTGGATCACTATATTAGTCCTGATTCAGGTAAGGATAAATGTAAAAGTAATATGGAGATTCTGTTTGAAAAACCTGATGTGAGAAAAGTTAATTTTGAATGCAATGTCTGCAGCCTATGGCATGTGCTGGGGTTGAGGTTTGACTTCCCAAATACCGTAACATGAATTTGATCCTCTAAGTGTTGACACTGTTCAATATCTACTCAGTGAGTGAAGATGTAAGTCAGAACAGGTACTTATTTTCCTTCTGAGAATACTCAGAGGTGCTCAAAGTGCTTTTTTATATGTTACTGCCCTTCTGCTGTTCTCATGGTAGTCCTATGGAGTCCAATTTTTCGGCGCTTCCTATGCATATTTTCTTAAACTATGAGATGTGGTTATTCAGAAAGACTGTGTTCAGTTGGATTAGGGCAGGTGTAATAAAGGGGGTTGCTTGCTTTTTTTTTTGTTTGGTTCTTGTTGGTTTTTGTTTTGTTTGGGTTTTTTTGTTTGTTTTTTTCAGCAGTTCTGGACCACATTTTATTTAATTTGTTCTGGATTTCACTGCAAAACATACCAGTATGTGAATGAAATGAAATAAATTTAAGCTGCTGCAGATAAATATTTAGAAACCATCTCTTCAGTTATTCCAAGTATAATCTTTAGTTTTTGAACTATTTGGGGATCCTTCAACAAAACTTACTTAAAACTTACTTTTAAGGTCAAGCTCAACAGAAGGACAGACTGAAAGCGATCCTAAGTCCAGAAAACAAACATGACTTCCCTGAATAAATTCAAAATAGACGTAACCCCAGAGAAGTTAAAAATGAGACTGTCCCCTTCTTATTGCATCACAAGAGAATGTCCTTTGTCATTAATCTGGTCCAGCCATGGGTTATTCCAATTAAAATTTGCAAAAGATACTTTGATAGCAGGATAAAACCATCATCAAAACCGTAAGTGGTTCAGTGTTCTAATGAACTACTACATTTCTACTACCAGTAGAAATGGCAATTTTTCTCTCTTAAATACTTTGGAGTTCATAATGTTCTCTCTGCTCTCCAAAAGAATATATTACATTTGAGCCTTGCTCCAGAGTCAAGGCAGACGACACAACAGCCCTTCCTTCGATATTTTTTTTTCCAATTACTGCCGTATTCTGCAAAAATATCTTCTTTAGTCATTAAGTTCCTGGGAAGAAATCGGGAAACTTAAAGAAAATCTGACACTGCTTACTTCATCTACTTCTTCATGCTGATAGTTCACCTCTCTTCAGTTTCTCTACCTAAGTGGGAAAGAAAATAGTAATGCTAGGTCTGAGACTTGGAAAAATAGTTTTAATCTCTATTTTCATTATAGTATTAAAATTAAATTTTACAGCTGCTTGTTGTAGATATGATTTGTCCACCTTTGTTAACTGTGTCTACTGACAGAAGGAACAAAGGTGAAGTGTCTCAGGTGACTTGCTATGGCTCAGGACACAGCTGGTGCAGGGCACACTGCTACTGTTCATGGTCAGGGGGAGATCCAAGCCTCACCTGTGCACAGAGAGGGAGAAAAAGGTACTGTGGGGTGCCCCTTGTCACCATTGCACAGGTGACCTGTTTCTTGGTCTTGCAGATATTAGGAATTGCAGATGTGGTTGAGGCTGAAACACATGATAAAGTGTAAGGTTTATGATAAAGTGTACCTTTGTCTTGCTTGCTTAAAACTTTCATCTGTAAGGACTGACCTTGTTAGACATGATAACTGTTCCAAAGGCTTTATTTTTGTCTTGGTTTGTTGTTTCCCCCATGTTACAGATACCAGAATCCAAACCGAAACAAAAAAATTCTGTAAGGTACATGTTTAATAGAGATATGGCCAAGGCTGCCTATGCAATGGAACTGACAGATTTTTTTTTTTTTTTAGAAATTGCATATCAAATGTGTTTTGTGTGGGTTGTGGCTATGTNGCAGATATTAGGAATTGCAGATGTGGTTGAGGCTGAAACACATGATAAAGTGTAAGGTTTATGATAAAGTGTACCTTTGTCTTGCTTGCTTAAAACTTTCATCTGTAAGGACTGACCTTGTTAGACATGATAACTGTTCCAAAGGCTTTATTTTTGTCTTGGTTTGTTGTTTCCCCCATGTTACAGATACCAGAATCCAAACCGAAACAAAAAAATTCTGTAAGGTACATGTTTAATAGAGATATGGCCAAGGCTGCCTATGCAATGGAACTGACAGATTTTTTTTTTTTTTAGAAATTGCATATCAAATGTGTTTTGTGTGGGTTGTGGCTATGTTGTCCAACTACTGGCTGTGTGCATTCTTTCCTTCAAGCTCTTGATTGCTTGCCCCTACAAGGGACCTTTGCAGCAGCCATGCTAGCCCCACTGATGTAAGCAAAATCAATGCTGAATAGAGTGATTCTTAATGAACTGCTTCCACTTCTGCTGAATCACCATCTTCAGATGTGAACCACAATGAACATAAACATCACAAGCAGAGAGGCTTCAAATTAACTTTACTATTCCCAAGCCTTTTATAAACCTCACAATTCCCTGGTTTTTGTTTTTTTTTTCCATCAGTGTACTCTCATTTAAATTAGAGTGATAGCATATGGTTCAAAAGCCATCTCCAAGAAGATAGTATAATATTCTTACCAGAGAATAGGTTGCCTGTTCTTCTCAGTATGTGGTGAGAAAGCTACCTGAAAATTTTGTGATCTGTGGTTTTTCCTTACATTATAAAGCACTCAGTCTTCTGTATTCATCTTGTGACTTTCCTCTTCTAAATCTTTTTTAGGATTATGTTTTTCAAAGAGAGAAAGCAGCCACCATCTCATTAACACAGAAGTGCTTTTGATGTGATTGCTTATCTATTATACCCTAAAGCTTTTTTCATCATCTCATTCTCCTTAAGATGTCAGTGTAGTTTGTGATTGGGATATCATATAGCTTTTGTTCTCCTTCTTACTAAAGGCTATTTTGCAAGGGTTTGTGGGAAGTAAGAATGAAAACCTTTTCTACTTTACACTTTTCTCCTCCCTTTCCCAAAAAACCTCTTCAGACCTACTGAGCTTTTCAATGGAAAGTTCTCTGGTCAGGGAAAGCTGGAAGGTGCCTTTACAGCAAAAGGTAACCCATTTACTCACTCTCCTGTGGGCACATTTAGGGTGAGAAGGCTGTAAACATGTACTGGAGAAAATGCTGGGACTGGGAATCTTGGCACCACTGGCTGTTCCTCTCACGATCACCAGGGTAGGAACCACACCTCCTGGAGCCTTACTTCAAAGGGGAACAAAAAAATTGTTGTTTTCTGCAGTTTCATTCCCCATGATGCCTCCCTTACAGCTTTAACACCCTTCCAAGACCTTTGCATAGAGTGATTCTTGCAGTGGGAATGAGTTACAGCTGCTTGCAGCTTATAGCACTAGGAATGGAGTGAAGGAATAAATGTTTGGAGCATTATAGAAATCTTTATCCCCTTTGTAGGTTCAGGGTCCATTTGTCTTTGACCTGATGGCAGTATCTGGCATATGTAAGAGCACTTCTTAGGAGTCAGAGGTGCTCTCAGGTTGATCTGAAGGCACACAGATGGTGGTAGAACAGAGAACTGATTTCAGAGCTGCACAAGTAGTTGATTCACTGTTACCCTAACAGTGAGTAAATCCTTGTCAGTATCAGCTTTGACTTGCCTTGAACAACTGCCCTGGAGAGGTGGTCTTGTCAGGACAATGAGGTCCTTGGGTTTCTGTGACCAAACTGACTCCACTTAGCTCTGGGCTTTCATTTTTAACATGAAATATGGCTGTAGGGTAGTAGTATGGGGTCTGTTAATAGTGAAGCTCAACTCATTGAGCCAGGCTAGACCTGGTGTCAGAGTACAAAGCAGGTCATTGCCTGTGCTCCCTGTAGTCAGTGAAGAGATGCAGATGCTGGCAGAGGATGTGTCGTTCTGTCTTGACACATGTGCCTGAACTAGATATGCCAAGAGTTTTGATCTCTGCGTTTCAATAAAAACTGAAAGAGCTTTGACAGCTTTGACTAGAACACTGAAATGAGAGGGCTAATGCTTGAAGTTGTGTCAGGGGAGGTTTAGGTTGGATATTAGAAAAAGGTTCTTCACCCAGAGGGTGGTTGGGTTCCCCAGGGAAGTAGGGAAGTGGTCACAGCACCACGCCTAAGAGAGTTCAAGAAGTGTTTGGACAATGCTCTCAGCACATGGTGTGATCCTTGGGTCTGGTCCTGGGCAGATCTAGGAGTTGGACTTGATGATCCTTGTGGGTCTCTTCCAACTCAGCATATTCTGTGAACCCTTCAGAATTAGTCCTGCACAGGGTGTGTGGTGAGTGGGGATACTTGTTGGCCAGTGTGCTAATCCCCAGGCTGCATTAGGTCATCCATTATTGACTGCTCTTGTTGCCGTCAGGGCCCAGGCAGGGCCGAGATAAGAAGTGAGACAGACTCGCAGTGAAGGGAGAGAGTAGCTTTTACTAGTGAAGTCCGGTGATCCAAAGAGGAAATTCATAACAATCTCTCCAATTTTATAACCTCTAGTGCCCACCCCTTTTACCTATCCAACTAAACCCCATCTTACTACTATGCTCCTAAAACACCCAACAGGATGGTCCCTTGTTGCCTATCCCCACCCCCTATTAGTCGCCTCCAGGCCTAGAAGCCCAGCTTTTATGTTTTGGTCTAGCTACCTCTTTATCTCTAGAGAAGAATGCAAACATGTGAAGGACAGGCCGTTTTCTACCCTTAATATTCTAAGTTACTCAGCTACCTAGCTATAGTGAAATCCCAAATATTAAGCATCCCCCTTACGGCATTACTCTGAGATTAGAGAGTCATCCTGTGCAGGAAGAAGCCTTCAAATCAGCTGAAAGACTGCCTGAGGAGATGTAAGTGCACTCTAAGGGTAACAACCATGACAGGCTCTAGATAATTCATCCAAAATGGAAAATCGGGTGTACTTTGCAGTGATATGCCCTACAGGGAAGGAGATTGGGTTTCCCAGTTGTGCCTATGCCAAAATGGAAGTAAAACTGAGAGGAAGGCAAGTTCATGATCAGATGGATAGACTGATTCATGCAGGAGGGGAAGACAGGAGTAAGAGTAGGAGCAGGCATGGGCAGGTGTCTGCATGGTCTGAAATACTGAGAGGACCACTGACTCTGAAGGAGTCATGCCAGATGAGGAGAGCCTCTGGCTAGAACAGGCAAGAAATGAGGAATTTGGGTCGTCTGAGGAGCTGGGTCTGTGGTCTGCAGCCACCCGCTTGCTGATAGGTGGAGTGCCATCCATAGACCTTGCTGCTAGAGCTAGAACAAGAATTGGTACAGATGTGCCTGGCTGATCAGTGTGTGTGAACCAGCCATTTCAGTCCATAGGTGACATTCTGGTGTCTGGCCAGAGAAAGCTGTAACTGTGGTGGAAGACTGTAAATCAAAGTATACTTTGTAGAAGAGCGAGCCCTGAGCACCTTGCTGTTACTTCATGCTTAGTCCATTTGCATGGATGAATATAACATTACATTAGCACTGAATGTGCTAATCAGCTCACAGCAGAAGTGCTGATGAAAAGGTGGGGTTTTTTAAATCCAGAGTGTATTTTTATTTATTTATTTAGTATGGATTTTATTCAGTTGCAAGACAAATTGGACTTTATGAACCTCTTAATTTATGAGGCCACTTGCTGGTTTTGGCTGCTGTGAGTTTTGAGTCAAAGCTACAGGTATTCCTCCAGCAATACATAATACATTTTTATTTCCAGTTGCATGAAATCAAGGTTGCAGAAAATTTACCTGTAGCCCAGCAAAAAGAGTTTGCAACAGTTCTCTCACAAGAGCAATTCTGTAACAACAGCTGCTTGAACACTCTCCTCTAGCATCTGGTTCTCTCCTTTAGAATAATATATGATAAAGACAATCTGCAAGAAGAAAACACTGAAATCTGCTGTTCACTCAGATACATTTCCAGGGTATGTCAAGAAAATATTGGATTGAAGCAATTAGCAGTGTTCCAGGAAAATTAGAAACTATACTTTCACTACTCAATTTTTTGTTTCTTTATTTCATCCAATGGTTTTATGGCAGCCAGGTAAAAGCTGGAATTTTTTCTTAGTTGTATTGGCAAGGAGTGCTTTGCAATCCAGTGTGAATAAAAAGAATTCTATTGGTGACTTTTAAAATAATCCCTGACATGGGTCTAAGCCACGTGCTGCCCAGGCAGTTTACTTATATTTAAAACTCCAAGAGATTTCACCCACACAAACTCTTGCAAAGCCTTTGGTTCTTTGATACTTTGAAGTACGTAAAGGGAACACGCTACAAATGTTTTCCCAAGAGAATTTATTTNTCTGGTCCTGGGCAGATCTAGGAGTTGGACTTGATGATCCTTGTGGGTCTCTTCCAACTCAGCATATTCTGTGAACCCTTCAGAATTAGTCCTGCACAGGGTGTGTGGTGAGTGGGGATACTTGTTGGCCAGTGTGCTAATCCCCAGGCTGCATTAGGTCATCCATTATTGACTGCTCTTGTTGCCGTCAGGGCCCAGGCAGGGCNGAAGAAATTAAGGAAAAGGAAGGAGAGATTAAAAGCATAAAGAAAAAAGGAAGAAGAGATTAGAATAAGAAAATTAGATAGCTACCACCAGAGGATCCTGTGGAAGTCACATGGCAATAGTATGTCCCACTAGGAAGATGGAGGTCATGTGTTGCCCTATTTAAAAGTAGTGTGGGCACCCCTCCCAGGTGGGGCATGTGAGTCATTGACCCCTCAGTGCCCTCCAGGCCAGAGTGAGACAGTGCAGCCAGTCAAAGGCTCCAGAGAGCGTGGTGTGTGTGGGCTACCAGGACCTCTTCTTTGATTGACAGCTTAACCATGTGGCTCCCAAGCCGTGTGCCCTCCAGGCCACCATGTGCATCCTGATCCTGCCGTGAGGCTGCAGGCCCAACCAAGGACACTCACAGACACACACACACACACACACAGAGTCAAGATAGTTGGTCCAACACAATAATCAAATTTAGTGAGATATGAATCCAGTCTTTTGCAACATGCTGGTATTTGGTCTAAAAATTTTTCTTAGAAAATACACTAGTATGACTGAATCTTCAAAACCTGTATTAAAGTTGATATTGAACTTTAAACAGATGATAGTCATTGAATGATCAACCATGATTTTAGTATCTCCTTGCTTCAGGGGGAAAGGAAAAGGAAGTCTGTAACAGGTGATGGTTCTCATTACCTATGGGAACAGACTGCTCCGCAAGTTCAGTGCGGAGTGTTTTGCCTCCTGATCACAGCTACTGGCTGTTGGAAGAGTTTTTGCCTGTTTTTCCATTTGGCAGTTGTTTGGTTTTTTTTGGTTTGGGGTTTTTTGGTTGGTTGGTTGGTTTTGTTGTTTGGTTGGAGTTTTTTGTTTTGTTTTTTATTGTTTTTTGGCATGTTTGATTGGTCGGTTGTTTTTAGTATTGTGAAACTATCTGGGGAGATCTGGAGCTCTTCCTCTGTACAAGGCAGGAATGAGCCAGTTTAGTACTGCAGCAGTTAAAGCAGTTCTATTCAACCAGTTCTGGTCATGCTGTTGCAGCTCTATGGGGACAAGTAGAGTTTCTCCTTTTTTGTTTTTCTTCCCTCTTGTTCCAGTTTCTTCCCTGTCCATCAGCCCTACTCTTCCTCAAGTGATGGATGTACACTTAAATTTAACAGACCTTGAAAAGGACATTGATGTTCCAGACTCCTATTACGGACCACGACTTTCGTTCCCCCTTTCTGCTGGAGATGCCGATACTCTTCTTCAAGCTTTCAGCAATAACCAGGTAAATTGCAACTAGCTTGATTTCTTGTTACTTATTTTATATCTCTGTCAAGTTGTAGCTCCATAATCCAATGTAAGGCTAAATTGGTACCCAAAGAGATATTTCAACCTTCCTTTACACCCCATTACCCTTTCCTGCTGGCCCTGTGTGACCATACAGGTGCATGGTGAACTGTCTTGGAAGCCAGCACAATACAATAAAAGCAGTGAGTTCTCAGCCAGACCGGTTGCAAAATTTTATTCACTACTTTGCTGCTTAATCACCAGATCCAGCACTGGGGACAAAGTAGGGACTACAGAAATTAAATGGGAACCCTTAGCAGCTGCAAGGCAGGGGTGAGAGTGGAGGACTAGGGAAGGTGTCCTAAGCTAACACAAAAACTAGCATCTTTTTCTGGGTTAAAAGTGCTCCTTGCTTGGTCATTTTTCTTTTGTCTCCCACCTCATTCTTTTTAGAGGCATTGAGGTGTGAGAGTTAATCACCTCATTCCAGAGTGCAAGATTCCACCATAACAGTAGAGTGGTTATAAAGCATTGCTAATGTACTGGAACAGAGTGATAGCACAAATTTCCAGAGTTTCCTGTCTGCAGCTTCTAAGGCACTGAGAAGGCTTTTTCTGATTCTCTGTACTCCTGGGCAAGCCCTTTTGCTGCCCACTTACAAGATGAGGGTAGAGCAGGATTACATGGCACAGCTTAGTTTGAATTTATGGTTATTTATGTGTAGCAATATGCTGTATATAAGGGATAAGGGTCTATCTTGGTTTTTAATTTGCTTTTTTTCCTGTAATTTTCTGTGAAGGCTAATTTTAAAAGTACCAAATACAAAGCACATGATAAATGAGCTTACCCAGACTTCACCTTACTGTCTGCTCTCTCTTTTTTCACTATGGTTGGCATTTTATTAAGGCAATTACTATATGTAACTGGCCTTTGTTTTTGCTTTAAAAACATGAATATTGAAAAGTCAGTCTGTAGCTCACCTACCTCCTCTACCAAAATTCCTCAGATCTCTGTTGAAGCAACACACTATAAATAAAATGGGAAAACATGTAAAGCAAGTTTGTTAAGGGCTCTATATCCATTCATGGGGAATGGAATGCAAAGCTATGAACATTCCTAATTCCCAGCACTAGGCCATACAGCCTATAATCATGTCTGTAGGTCTGCAGTATAAATAATCTCGGCAATACATGTCTGATACTAAGAAAGCAGAGCAACCTATTGCTAATTCTAAGGAGTCTTCCTTTTCTACCGGCTGGTTTGTTTTTTTTTTGCTCACAGCTGCTTCATGCCTACTATGTCCTGCAGCTACTATCTGAAACTAGGAAAGTTCTCAGTTTGATGCCAAATATCAACAGTGTTACAACTTCCTACGCCAAGGATATAACTATCTGTGGTAAGGTGCCAGAGAAGATAAATGCTTTGGGCTATGGGTTGATATTCTAAGTGGTTAGAGAATGATATAGATATTTCCAAATTTTGCCATTACAAGGAAGTTTTTGATGTCTTTATTTGTTTGTTCCCCCACAAAAATGCATACATTGGAACAATAAACAAACAAACAAAAAATAAAGTTCCTGAGTCATACTAAGTATATTTTAAGAAAGTCCCTCACCTCCTCTTCCCTTTTCTGGTTTAACATTTCTGAGTGAGTCATTATTAATTCAGGTAACACTTCAGTGTAGCTTAAATACTCCTGCACTTCCACCTCTAAAATGCTACCAATTATTTTGATCACTGCAAATCTCACCTCTTTCTGCTCTCACTTCGAAAAAGATCATACCATCATAATTTACTCAGTAATGATTTTAATGAGGGCTTAGTATGGGTGGCAAACAAGACCTTTCATTGACAGCATGACTATCAAGAATAAATTGAAATTATACTAAACCCTCATTTCTAAGGAGACCCAAGAGGAGGGATCAGTCTTTATACAACCAACAAATTAGTCTTACAGAGTGATGTGATGTGTCACACAGTAAAGAACTAAGAGCTCGTTGCCCATCTATTTTGCTACACTTGTGTAAATTATGGATAATGGGATGCAGGATCCTGACTCGCCGCAGAATGCAGTAGCTACAAAACAGAACAATAATGGTGACATAGCTCTTGACACCTATCAATGTGTGCTGTGTGTAATATTAAAGTGGTATAAGGGAG